>PVIU01003097.1:0-79986 GCA_004026605.1 Ondatra zibethicus
AACCGAGTCTTTTTGGATGCACACCTTCCTAGGCTGGTTGGGAGGGGGGTGGGCCTTGGGCTTCCAACAGGGCAGGGCACCATGCCCTCTTTTAAGGAAGAAGGGGGAGGGAGGAGGGGTAGGAGGTAGCGGGAGGGGACCGGAAGAAGGGGAAGAAATGTAAAAAAAAAAATATTTATTTATTTATGGTTTTGAATGGAAAAAATAAAAAAAGAGAAAAAAAACATACCTACCATGACTATAAGTTTAATTGTAGGAAGAATGGATTGTCTGGTGTTCTCCTCACATAAAATTCTAGATAGTAACAATTAACCACTGCTAACCAAATGCAGGGTCAGGGAACACAGAATAGAGGGGAAAACACATTGTAGAGATCAAAAGGCACAATGGTAACACTTCATATCTTAACACAGAAGTCATGTAATTGATGCTTATTAAACATATTTAACTGAAAATTTTCAGAGATGCATTCTAATGCAGGTAGTTTATGGCTAAGCAAACTTTCTTTTGAAGGAGTTGACATGTTGGTCATATACCAGCATCCTTCCAGCTAGGAGATGCTTAGTTAGCCTAGCTTCCAGGATGAGGCCCAGGATATGGAGTTGCACATATAATCTGAAGTGTAAAATAGTTTTGTGCTCTTGAGAATGCACAATACTTTATTGTCACACAAGACTCTAACTCCCCCAAATTTGTTTGTTGTCTCTCATGTGTCAGTACAGGGAATTCAGGGTAGGTTTGGCTGATTTAATATACATCTTATCCCACATCCACTTGAAACATTTATTGATATAGTTGTTTCCTGTGACCTGAAAGAAAATTTTCTAGAAACTTTGTAAGATACCATCCGTTTTCATTAAGGGGAAATAGTTGTTATTACTGTAGTAGAGTTCCCTACATATAAGTCTAGGACAGGTCAATCTAGCTTGTCACAGATTTAAAGGACAAATGAGAAAGAAACTGAGTTATGTATTTTCAGGACAACCAGGAAACTTTAACCCTAGACATCCAATTTTCCCATACAATAAATGGTCTAATTTAAAGCCCCACCCTCACAATTGAGAAGCTATTTGCAGTTAGTAGCTTCTAGGCAGGGGAAACCATACTTTTGGGGGGATGTGGCTAAGGGATCATGAAAATAGAAGGGAGAAATGAGAAGAGGATATAATTATATTTTATGTATATATGTCATAAATTTTCATTATTTTTAAGAAATCTAGACACACAAGAATAAAAATAATTTTAAACTGAGCCAGGTGGTGGTGGTGCACACCTTTAATCCCAGCACTCAGAAGGCAGAAGCAGGTAGATCTCTGTGAGTTCAAGGCTAGCCTGGTCTACAAGAGCTAGTTCCAGGACAGGCTCCAAAGCTACAGAGACACCCTGTCTTGAAAAACAAAACAAACAAACAAAAAAGAATTATAAATTGTTGATTTATATTGATATTTGTTGTGCTTCCATATACAATTAATCAAACCATATGAAGCATATGTGCACAGTTGCTATTACATTAATAGCCTTATGCTTTTAGGCTTACAAGTAAAAATGTGAGGCACAAGTCAGAAGCCTAAGTTCCCTGCAACCTTTAACAGGACAACTTCGGCCCTCTTTGTTCCTCACTTCTTGTTATTACCACTCAGCTCTCTTCATTTAGTTCCAGATATTTTACCTCTAATCCCCAAGCCTGTTTTTATGAGCCTGACTCAGTCATGGTCAACTTTCCTTGGTTGCCATCTTATATTATGACAATCCTCATTGCCATTTATTGCAAACTCTTTACTGACAAAGCAAGAGGCTCTATAGGGGTGTCTATTATTTCTTTAATTCACTATTAGGGTAGCTATTATTTCAACCAGGCCTGCCACGTCATACTGTGAGCTCTCTGTTAGCATTCCATACAGTGTTGGTAGGTAGTCCAGATGATTTAAACAGAAGCATGGGTGGATCTGGATTGGAGCATTTGGAGACTTGAGAGCCCCTGGAACCCTGAGCTACAAAACAAATAGTGCTGAGCTGTGGCATGTATCAAAAGTCAATGTGTTTTTATGGAAATACACGTGTTCTAAGAAACTGCTCTCTCCTCAGTGTTATCCAGTTTCATTCCTTCCCCAAACAATACATTCTCTCTGCAATAGGCCTCAAAGTTGAGGAAAAATATTATTAGGAGAGGAGGGGCTCATCTTATTTGCTCTTGGAAGCCCACAGCATTTTAAACATTAATGAATTGCTCTAACTGAACACTTTGGAATGTGCAGGCCTTGTTCATATCCAATTAATATTTAATCATAATTCAAAGCAATTAGGACAAATTGATAGGGCAGAACTTTATGGATAGTAGTATCTCAAGTTTACCCCAGAACTAAAATAGTAAAAATGCATCTGAACCAAAAGGAAGTTATCAAAAGGAAGTTCAGGGTCACAGACAACCCAAGGTTACAGAACTTAGTAATAACTGGTTATATAATGATCCTATCAAAACCACTAGCAACGGATAAAGTGACATTCAAAAGGCAGCAGGAACCTACCAAGAATCAACTCCATTTCTTCTGAATTTAGCTTCAGGACATTTTAGAAACCCTGGCCTAAGTGTCAGCTAGGCACCTCATCAAACCCCAAATTGCTTCCCGTCTCCCCTTCAGCCTGTTAAGATGAAAAAGTGAACCTGCATGTCATCAAGTCTACAATGTGAGTGGAAATCTCGGCTCAGCATGACGGGCCATAATGGAGGCAGGAGCAACAGGACAGCGTGAGTCTGGAATTTTACCCTGTGTGGTTCCAAAGAGCAGCTCGACCATTCTGGGGGAAAAAAAAGAAAAGAAAGAAAAGAAAAACTGTACCTATAAAGCCAGGTGTGTGAAGCATGAAATTGACACTGTTTCAACAGTGTATTGGAGAGAAATGGCGTGAGGTCTCACAAGAACAAATTAATGAAGAAGAAAAGTCAGAAACTCTCTCAAAGCGCAGCCTTTCTATTTTAGGTTCTTTCTGAGGGAAAGCAGGGATAGAGCTTAAAAAATCCCAACAGCTAATAAGTTAGCTGATGGGTCACTCTGCACATCTCTGCAGACAACCCTGGAGTATGGGAGAGGTCCATGATATGTCCATAGCTGGTAGATGACAGTCACAAGATCAGAAAAGGATATGGGTCTTAATCTTAAACTCAAATAGATAGTGCACTGTTGGGTCAGTTCCTAAGTCACTAATCTAAATATATTTGGAAAGGGCAGTGTGTACCCAGCCTACTTTAAGCAATACTTTAAAGTTGTCTTTTTCGAATGTTTAGTACACTCATAAGCATTCTGGTGTGTGTCTATGAAGGACGGAAAACAAACCGTGGGGATGTTAAAGCAATTTCTCAACAACCTCAATAGCAGATAAACCCTTCTATTTTATTTTTTCTTTTTGAATTAAACACTTCATTATTCACCCAAGAGCCCTTTCTTAAATTCCCATTTCCCACCCAAGATACAAGTAGCTCTGTTCCTTTCTATTTGACATGTTTCAGGGATAACACACACCAGCCTACACCTGAAATGATTTAAAATAATTTTACAACAGGGAGGGGATGTATTATTTATCTTCCTAAGGACTGATCAAGTTTGCCAACTCAGTTGTCAAAGGTTTTAAAGCATCTTAAATATATTTTAATGAAATTTCAGGATTTTACTTTTGATTTTTATTGTATACAAGTTCCATAGTCTGAATTTTTTGGTACAAAATGTTAAATTAAATAATGTTACATCAATTGCTTTTTAACTGAGCAATCACTTATCTCAGCAATTTATCCCAGAAAAATAAATATAAAGCAGAACATTGTTTAAGGAAATTATGTCTATAGCCATCATAGAAAAGTTTTGTTTCACTTTGATCTATATTTTAAAGCATTATATTAGTAAAATTGATTATATTCACAATATTATCTCTTCATAACCTGTTTATCAGAAAGTTATTGCTTTTTAATTTTTATAGAAAGGGTCAAAAATACAGTAAAACCATCATTTAATGGCTGCTTTGATGCCTTTGTTACAGAGTGCATTTAAGTGCTTTTAAATTATAATGATTTTGCTTGCTAAAGGCCACAGTGGTAAGTAAGGACATTCGCAGACATGTTGACATGCCTAAGTACACAACAACTTTCTGTTGTGTTGGTGTGAACACAGGCACAATTTCAGACTGACGTTGAATCATGGAATCATTTCTTTCATTGAGAGATTCATAAAATACCACCTTTTTACTTAAAAAAGAAATCTATTCCCAATTTATATTTCTTCATTCCAAATTTGTTCTAACATTTCCTTAAACCCAAACGACTCATCATATAAAGCGCTCTCCATGGTAGTGTGAAGACCTGAGTTTGGGTCCCAAGATCTTATGTAAAGGCTGGGCAGGCATGGTGGGCTGCCTGAAATCCTAATGCACATGGGATCGTAACAGTAGATCCCCCAACAAGCTGATTTGTTGGGCTAGTAGAAACTGTTCAACAAGATACTGTGCCTCAGTAAATAAACAAGTGGGAAGTGATCTGAGAAGACTTTCATAAGTCAGTTTCGGGCCTTGGAAAGCTTGTGCATGAACACATACCTGCACACAAACACCCACCACACACAGACACATGCACACATGCAGGTATGCACACACACTCGCGCACACACACACACACACACTTAAATGCAAGTGTACAAAAAAAGTGAAAACAGAAGTTGTAGGATAATGCAGAAGCACCAGAAGTTTGGAATTTATATTTAAAAAGACACATAACTTCCCAAAAACAATTAGCAGGAAAACCCTGGGATTTTAATATTTGTTTAAAATTTCAGGTTGCTTTAATGTTTTCCTGGATGTTCTGATTTCATGAAAAGTGACTTCACTGTTTCCCAATTCCATGTGGCACAAGATGACACCAAAGTGTGCTTGAGGGTGGCAGTCCACCTAATTGCTAACAGCATCTATCTCTGTATGGTGACATCACCGTGGAGATTAAAATGACCCATGGCCCATTTCCTTTTGTAAAATTCTCATATATCTTTTGTCATCATTCTTCCCCTTAGGGAACTCCACTCTCCTTTTAGAACCCTGAAATCTGTAATAAACTATTCAATTACTCAAAATAAGACGTATTGTACTCAATATATACATATTGACAATACATTATATATAAAATATATTATATATAATTAAATATCTTATTGGGATTTTTTACAAACAAAATAAAGATAATATTAGTGCATCTTTTTCAACTCTCAATTTTTGGGGGGAGGGAGAATTCTGGTTTTGTTTTACCCAATTTTATTTGTTTTAGCTTTATCTCCATTGTGTCAGTTCTAACAAGTTCCCATGGGCATAAGTAAATAATCTCCTTTTCTAGTCTATTGGTAAGGACCCATTTAGTTTTTATGAAAAAGCCACATAAAAATGCAGAAAGAGGTTCCTATATAACAATTTAGACCATGGAAAGAAAATCATCTGGAGCGTTAGTGTTCAGGGGTGGGCTAGTCTGCCCAAACCCTGCTCAGTAGGCTCTAGGAAGATGCTTCTTTTAAAATTGCATCATTTCTAGGAAGGTGTGAATCCAAACTGACTAGGATCCCAAAAAGCCAGTACATGCAGTAGAATCAAATCCCAGTGCCATTATCATTGGCTTCTCAGTCAGTCCCCATTGTCAGTCATATTCAGAGAGTCTGTTTCGATCACATGCTCGTTCAGTCCCAGTCCAGCTAGGCCTGGATGGAGGCGAGAGGGCCTTGGGCTTCCCACAGGGCAGGGTAACCTGCCCTCTCTTAAGACTGGAAGGGAAAAGGGGAGGGGGAGTGGGGAAGCGGGAGGGAAATGGGAGGAGTGGAGGAGGTGGAAATTTTGAATGGTACTATTTATAATGCAATAATAAAAAATTAAATGTGAAAAAAAGATAAGAATAAAAAATAAATAAATAAATAAAATTGCATCATTTGCATCTGTAGGATCTTGATAATCAGGATTGTTTTACCCACCTGCTATACTCCATGGCCAGTTTCCTCAAACCAACCTACCCCACTTTGTCCGATGTCCTTTCCTCTGAGCCTGAAAAATGCCTGCTCTCTACAGTCTTAAATTGAAGGAGCATTGTCATGCATACATTATAGTACAGAAAACTTCTAAGAATGTAGTTGAAGCTTGAACCTGGCTAAAGTAGAATTTAATACATCCTACCTACAAAATTATAGGACATACCTGGCATCTTGTCACATTTTATCATGACTGTCTATCAGAATCTTTAGGATTTTAATAATGTGAAGCATGGTTTTCAGTGTTTCAGACACAAGCATCTGTATAATATCCATTCACAGTCATTGTCAGGATACAGACATCAAAAAGTATCTGTGGGCATACTTCCAAGTGCTTGGCCTATTTAAAATCATGCTATTCAGTTTTCCTGAGATTTCTGTCTCACATTCTTTTCCAAGACATCTCTGTACCTTCTCCCCAAATCACACTCAGAAATACAGGAAACCAGAGCATGAATCTTATCCTTTTGGCTCCCCTTGTGGTATTGAGTTTGGAAACAAAAGTGCTCAGGTGGTGAGGTCTGAGGTACACTCTCTTTTCATGCAAGGATCTTTCCACGGACATTTGCCATTGTGAATCTTCAAAACAATGCACTACAATCTCTGCAATGATTTCTCCCCCTCTACACCGCTTATTGGCTGTGTGGTCACTGACCAGTCCAAGCCAAGATCTCCGAGTCTTTAAGGAGAGAAGATAACTATGTCATAAAGTTGCTTCCAAGCTTATAAATATTAACAAACATCAGGTATTAAGCAGTTAATGAATTATTTGGAGAAGCAGTGTGTAAAAATCATCACTAAACTACACAGATCTTCACACGGTGTTTAGGATGACAAAGTTTGGGGTCCTGCACCCTTTGCAGAATACAGTCAAGTCTACAGACAGAACCTCTCACAGAAAATACTACCTGTGATTTTCATGCTTTTATTATTCTTAGAATTTCTGACTTATCAAAAGTACAAGAGCAGAATAGCATGTCACAGGCTAACACATCATTTGAAATGATATGCATAGAACTTTGTCATTCTTTCCTGTTTGATTCCACTTGGCAGTTCCTGTTCTGACCAGCGATGTAACTCCTTGAGAGAAAATGCTGAACTATGGGAAATAAAAGTGAAATGATCATCTGAAAGGCAAACAAGAGCTATCAGTCACATTTCTTTTTGAAATGAAGTATTTATTTCATGCTACCAGTTGATGACAACAGGTGAGAAAATCTTCACTTCAGCATATTCTTATCTGATGGGAGAGTGTGCTGGAATGACATCTCATCTAAAAGTGTGGAAAGAGGCCTCCTTAGGTTCTTTCATTTACATCACACTCATCCTCAACAGAAAGAGAGTAGCATCTTCCTTCCATGGATTTCTGATGCCGAATGATTCCCAACCTTCTTATTTTGAAAAATCTTCTTCGAGGCTATCAATTATAAAATTAAATAATCAGACAAACTCGACACTACTGTTCTTACAAGAATCCTATAGGAAAAGAAAAATGTACACTGAAATGAAAAATCTCCTATTTCCACAGTGGCCCTCCTCTTTTGTTTGGTGGTTGTTGTTTTAATTTTCATTCTTTTTCAGAAGCTCAAGGATCTAGTTTTTATATTCACCTTAGTCAGAGACCGTATCCTCAGTGGTTCACCCAGGAAAGTGGCCAGGGACTCTTGTGCCTCTGCCAATGATCCTTTCTGTTTTAAGTGCCTATTGTAATTTAACAGCAACAAGTTCAGAATAATAGAAAAACAATAACTAGAATTCTTCCCAGGGAAGTTCAATTAATTCAATTGGGCCTTCAGTTGCTAAATTTTTACCAGAGTTGGAGTCTCTAACCTTATTTCAATGAAAATAAGTAGAATAGCATTAATTCCTTTTGGAAGTACATTTGATTGTGTGAAGAGGTTTGCAAGCTCCAGCTTGTAACCTAATTCTCTTGATATATGGACATTATTTTCTTCTTATTTTAATGCAAAAGCTTATGGCTAACATGTCAAATTTGTCTTTTATTTTCTAATTTTTTTCTTATACTTCCCCAGATGAGAGACTATAATCAAAACCTGCAAATAGCATTCCCCCCAACAATAATTCCAATCTCTATTTTTAATCACATCATCTCTTGTTCTTTTTCTTTTTCCTCCATGAAACATGAGTCAAAGTGGCCTGGGTTGTTGACCATAAATAGTAAACACAAAACCTGAATAGTATTAAGACATTCTAAGTCATTAAGTTGATTCCTTTCGAAAAAAGAATTCAATAATAGAATACTCTCGGGTCTTAGAAATTATGTAGTAGAAGAATACTAAATAAAGGAAAGAGATATCCATCCACCATATTGTCAAGTAAGAAGGCAAGCTACGAAATGCCATCTACTCCCCAGTCATGTTTGTCTCTCCTCTCTGGCCTATGCTCTGCAAAGAGCTCAACATTCCTCAAAATGTTGGCAGCCCCCATAGCTACACTTGTACTCCAGCTAGAAGCAGCCTGTGATGTTTCTGCTTTCAGTTTTCTCCATCCTCTCATTCTTTCACTCTCCAACCCTTCAATAAATTTTCCTCACACTTGGACTTAAGGAAGTCATAGGACACATGGATACCGGAACACAACCTCAAGAGCAAGGGTGTAAACTGATTATCAGGCAGTTTAATAATTGAAGACTGGATCCTACACATAAAGCTTTTGATTCTCTCGGTGGCGAGGCCTGCACTGTTGTCATTAATGATCTGTGGTCAGGAATGTGAAATTATTCAGCATCAAGCTCAGTGAGGCCCCATTACACAAGACTGACACAACCTCAAGGTCTCAGGTGACACCAGGGGCAAAACAACTTGTTCCAGGGATTCTAGAAATGAAAACTGAGGCTGTAACGAACTCTTGTAGGAAGTTTCCTATAGAAATAAAAAGCATGAGGAAAACTAAACAACACGACCTTGAGAAAATCCAGACTGCTCACTAACTGGCTTTGGGGGTTCTTCAAGGTATCTGGGGTTGCTAATTATGGGGATAGTAATTTTTTTTAAAAAAACATCTGCTTCAGAGGGAGTCTCCAAAATGTAAGGTGTAGAGCAATAGCCAGTGTGTCTGTGGAGACATAACACTGGCATTATCCTGTACCTGGTTGGGCCCTTGTGATAAAACTAAGTGGACTGAGATGGCTGCATTCCCCAAACTGTTACTGAAGAGGAAGGTAGCCATGTTAGCGAGTGGTTCTATGGATATGAAAGCCTATACCATTCATCCCGATGAATGTTCCTATAGCTTTTCATCACAGATACTAACAAAGTGCAGAATAAAAACTTGGAAATGATGATTTTTCAGTATTATTACCTTTGTTTGTAATATAACCTCTTTGTTCATGATCAAGCAGCATATGTTTATAATCCCAGTGCTACTATGTCAAGATGCTTGGTAAACACAATATCTAGAAATCCACGGATCAGCCTGCCTAGTATATGCAAGAGCAAGCAACAAATAGACATTGTATTAACCAAAGTAGAAGGCAAGGACCTACCCTGACCTCTACGTATGTGCCCACACTCATGCAGGAGCAAGTGCAGGTATACTAGAATGTGACCTGGAGCACGCACAGACACACACACACACACACACACACACACACACACACACACACACACACAATTAGAAAATAAAGCACTTTAGAGTATGCTACACGAGACATGACTGATAGAGCCATAGTTCAGAACCTCACTTTAGCTGAGACAAGGAATAATATTCCACAGTGTAACTGTTAGTTTTACTTTAGTTTTACTTCTCAACTTGAAGGACTTGGGGTAATAGGAGATGGGCCTCCAGCCATGCCTGTGAGGGATTATCAGCCTATCAACCTCTGGGCATTATTGCAAGGCATCACTCGGGTTAACTGATGTGGGAAGATCTATTTTAGGTGAGGGTAGAACCATTCCCTGGATGGGCTCTGGGACTGTATAAAAAAGGAGAGTTAGCAGCCCTAGCATTCAGCCATTTCTGTTTCCTGATAGTGGATAAGATGTGACCTACTGCCTCAAGTTCCTGTCTCCTTGATTTCCCTACCATGAAGGATTGCATCCTTGCACTGTGAGTCTCCCTCAAGCTGCTTCTTTGGAGGGGTTTTCATCACAATGGCAGGAAAAGGCACCGTGATGCCCACAATGTGTGCTCTCACGCATACCTCACAGGCTAAAGCACAGCAGACCTCTTGTTGTGAACAGGTTTCTTTGTCTTACATCCATCTTGAGTCAGTGGCAGGCACTTTGGTTGCATGAGCAGGCAATCACCTGCTGAAATCACAGCGACATTTTCAGTTCACAGTGGAGGACTTGAGGCTGGTACTCAGGCCCCCGAAAACACAGACATGCCGTGACGAAGGTAACTTTTCATACACAGCTGCTGCTGCTTCTAATTCCTCCAACTCCTCCTCGTTCATCTTCCTCCTCCTCCTCCTTCTCCAAAGGTGCCAGCCCACACTGAGCGGTATGTTCTTTCTCTCTTTCTTCAAAATTTTCACTAGTAACCATTTAACTGTGCTAGCAATATGTTTTTAATCAAAGACGATTCCTTGCAAAAAGAACTTTATCAGATTTATAAGTTCGGAAATCAAAACAAATAGGCTCTGATTGTTTTTCTAATTTTAACCACAGAGGTATATTTACCAATATTCAGGAAAAATATGCTCTTATAGATCCTTTAAAGACATAGTTGAACTTATATTGCTGATAGTTTTAAATATTTTGAGGGAGAAATGGTTTTGCTTGCTATGGAAATACATGTGTTTTTTTCTATTTTACAATCAGTATTGCATATACACTGTCTTCCAATAAGTAACCTCCATTGACTGTGCACTCCACTTCCTTTAGTCTGAGTAATGGTGAGAATTTACAGCAATAGCAATGAAGAAAAATACATGAATAAGAAATTTGTAAACTTTAGGTTTGTGAACATTATGAAAAGTTATATAATTGTACAATTTTGGTCAAGGGGATAAAATTGTGAAAGAATAAATGGATATGTGCATAAATAAATAATTGGAAAAATTGTGGAATATTTCTTTACACTGTGTGAATATATGTCATTGTGATTGGTTTAATAAAGAAGTTGACTGGCCAATAGCTAGACAGGATAAGGTTAGGGTGAGAGCCCAACAGAGAATCCTGGGAAGAAAGGTGGAGTCAGAGGAGTAGCAAGCAGATGCAGAGAAAAGAAAGATGGACAAGTCATACTGAGAAAAGGTACCAATCCACATAGCCACGTGTAGATAAAAATATAGCTTATTTGAAAATATAAGAGTTAGCTAGTAACAAGTCTGAACTATTCACTAAGCATTTATAATTAATATTAAGTATCCATGTTGGTTATTTGGGAACTGGCAACAGGGAAAGAACAGTCTGATTACCAAAAAGTTACTAACTTGTTATATGCATGGTGAGTAATATTAAAAAAACTAATGAATGTCTTTACTTCCAATGATTAAACTAATATTTTGCTATTAAGTAGTACTATTTTATGCACAATGAAAACACTTCAATTCATAACATGAAAAATATATTTTCATTATGTATATGTTAGAAAATATTACACAAAGTCATTCTAGATTATAGAACATAGAAGCAAAACATACCGACCACACTTTGCAACTCCCCCAAACTGTTTTCTTTTCCTGTCCCTTTTTACACTGTTTTCAAATGTAAATTTAATCATTATGTGAGAAATTCTAAAAATAATATATGCTGCTTAGTGGAAAAGGAAATAGAATATGTGAAAATGTATAAGCAGCCTCCTTTTTATGTCCTCAAAAATACAACTTCAAATAGAAGCAGTGGCTACTGTGTCTTCTCTCTGTACCCTTTCACTCTCACTCATTTTAATCCTGTGTCTAGAGTTGATAGAAGAAAGAATTGCCTGAAAAGTGAAACACTTCACCAACTTGAGAAAGTCAATGGAGAAAATAGTTATGGATCTTTTGCGGGATAATCAAAAGCCTTATAGAATTATCGATTCTCTAAGTGTCTGCACTCTATTGAGGCTCCATGTGTTTCTGGTAGTGAATGAGTCAATCTAACTGTCCCCAGATATCACTCATATTGGAAACTTCCTTTGCAGAAATATATGAATGTATTGAGAATCGCCGAGGTCATGAGCTGGAAGAGAAGAGGTAATAACAGAAACAGTTCTCTAGCATGTCATCCATGACATCAGGCTTTAGAGCCAGCTTGGTTAGTCGTTTACACTGTCTTATTATTATTATTATTATTGTTATTATTATTATTATTATTATTATTGTCTGAGGTCGTAACTTAATTATAACATTTATCTTTTCCCGTTCCTGCCTCCAAACCTTCCATATAACTCTCCCCACCCCCTTCAAACTCATGGCCTCCTTTTTCACTGATTGTTATGGCATGCATATATGTACATGTATATACATATACACTCCTAAGTAGTACCTTTTCAGTATTTGTAATATTATTTGTACGTATATATTCAAGGATGATCAGTTAGCACTGGAAAACCAATTAATGTGCTCTTGCCTGAGGAAAACCACCTCACCCCATCTCAGCCTTCCCTAGTTGCTTGTTGTTCTTTGTGTAAGGTTGAAGTTCATGAATCTTTTCATCAAGGTTGACGTTTTTATTGTTATCACCCTTATGCGGCTCACATTTGGGTGGTCCCGTTGCTAAGACTTTAGGAGTGTCGATTCTAACATTTCTAGAATACATAATCTCACAGCAAACTCCCTGACTCTCTGTCTCTTCCCCTTCTGCAATATCCCTGAGTCTTAGTTTTGGGAGTATTTTGTAGACAAATACAAAAAAACACACAAAATGAACAAGCAAATGAACCCTATAATTCACAAAATTTCATATATATTATTACACACACACACGAGTGCGTGCGCACGCACACACACACACACACAGAGAGAGAGGGGGGGGAGGGAGGGAGGGAAGGAGAGAGAAAGAGAGAGTTTTAAAGAATTTATCCCATTCAGGCTGACAATGCTCCCTCCAAAAGTCAAAGACTGCATAGCAAACATCCCAATACCAGACACGATAAACTATTTTTTAATTGTTAGACACTCTGTCCAAGAGACTCCTAAAACATAAAGCCTATGGCTGTTGCCTTTGGCTACCCCCAGATGTGGAAGTTTAATACCTGTTGCTAAAGATACCATACATTTCAGAAACAGAGCCCAGACACTTATAAGCTGGAAAATGGCCTGAATAACCTACCACTGAGGAATAATTTTCATGGTACCAGAAGGTGGCATGAAAGCTTTCAAAGAAAGGAGGCAACCAATAATTCTACCCAGTTATCATCCCTAAAAATCACATCAATGACTAATATGACAAGAAAAATCTATGAATGCAGTAATAACACACATTCCTTGGTGGTAACCAACTTAAGACCCATTCGACGAGATGGAAATTATACTTGGTTCTGGAAATCTAGTAAACTATTCGGTGCTCTGCTCACTGAGTCATGATTATTGGAGGAGAATTTACAACCACTGCTTTACTAAACCAGCATAATCCCTAATAATGATATATAAACATTTATCTTTATACCCAATTATAAGTATAACCTTTATACCTTTTCATGGAAATTAGTTTTTGCAATGAGTGGAGACCACTACCAAAACCCACAACCAATAAGAACACAGAGTTGTGGAGCCCAGGCCCAATGGATGAACACTATCCTCTCTCATACATAACAACTCATGAGGTAGATATTGTTATCTTGACTTTGCAGTTGAAGATACTGCAAAGACTTTGGTTCTAGACTATCAACAATAGACAATGGAAAGAGTTTTACAGGCTGCTCATTCTGATATTCCCAGGAGGTAAGGCATTTAAATGTTTACAATGTAATACACAGCATGTTTTTTTCAGGCTGGACACCACAACGAACTTCACTTAAAAATAATAATTAGTTTGATTTTGCTAATAGGGTAGGGAAGAAATACCTTCTACCGGGATGAAAGTGATTGCATGTGAAGACAAAACACTGTATTTCACTGGAGTAAAGCGTGTGTGGTCAACATTTTCCAAATTTACATTTTGAAGTTTGGGTGAAACAGACCAAAGAAACTGAGTGTGAATAGTGTGTTTCCATGGTGAGTGAATGCCCTGTACCTTGAGCAATTTCTTATATTTTCTGCAGAATTTCTACTAATTATGTGAATATAGTGAGACAAAACACTTGCACAAGTCAGAAAAATTAAGCTTATTATTCACAGACAAGCAATGAGAATAAACAAAAGCCAGGAATCCATGGATGGTTTGTCTGCCAAGCTTAAGAGAGGGCAGATGGACACTGGTTTGTGTGTACCACTTTAGCATAGAGTGGAGGCTCCCTCACAGCACCAAGGGACTCTCAGCACCCTCTGGATGAGCTGAACGTAAGCAGTGCACCCTCTTCAGGGAGAAAGGGGGGTGTGGATTGCCTTGGATCTTCCCTTCTTATAATGTTTTATGGCTGCACTTTAAGCAATGAAAGGAAGATATGTGATGTCCAAACTCACCTGGGACGTTTCTCTTCTCTGCAACTCCCTTTACCTTCACCATTTTTTTTTTATCAGAGATGTTTTTTGGAACCATTTTTCCACTAATGACACATTGCAACTTGTCAGTTTTTTCATAGTGTTAGGATTTCAGTTCCTTGACATATTAGCAAATCCCAAAAATGGACCCTAAGTCAAGATTCTTTTCCTAAATTCCATGTTTGTATCACAGACCCATAAAATCTGCATGTTGAATGCAGCAGAGGCTCCTCAAATTCAGTAATCTGATTTCCATTTATGTTTTCTTCTCTTTAGTTATCCCCTTCTGTGTCTTCTATCTCGCTTAATGGTATTGGCTTTCCATGGGATTATACACTCCATGACTCATTTCCACATCCAAGTAGTGACCCAACTCTCCAGATGCTCCTCTGACATCTCCATTAATTCTATCTAGTCGCAACATTCTCAGTAATACACTAGTTATACGCTAACCAATTACAGATGGGTAACCATGCATTAATAAAGCTTAAGTGGGAGCAAGACAGGTGAACGCCTAGATATTCACCCCCAAATATCAAGAATTTGTGGAAGGAGGTCACTTGTTTGTCTTGGCCACCCAGAACCAAAATAACCCCACAGAAACTATATTATTTAAATCACTGTTTGGCTAGCTTCTTATTAGCTAACTCATATATTAATTTCACCAATTTTTATTAATCTGTGTATGGTCATGTGGCTGTGGCTTACCTGCTAAAGTTCCAGTGTCTCTCTGACTCCGCCCTTCTTTCTCCCAGATGTACTTTAGTTTTCCCGCCTAGCTCTTTCTGCCCTGCTCTGCTATGGGCTCAAATCAGTCCTTTATTAACCAATGGAATTCACAGAATACAGAGGGGAATCACAAATAAAGAATTGATTGAAATGAATCAGAAATGGATATGGAATTTCATTGTTGAACAAAATAAAATTTGTTTGAGAATTAAGAGTTTTCATTTTTGAATTCTAGGAGTCACAAGCAGACAGATACAAGAACTGTCCATCTAGGATCATATTCTCCATCTTCAGTCTGTCCTTTGATTAGACATGTACTGTTCTGAGATGCATGCTTTTCAAAATCAACCCCCCTTAACTGAGTTGGGAGTTGGAAAAGAAGTCTTCCCTAGAGATGAGCATACCAATTTGTTATCCCATATTAAATGGTTATCACTGAAAGCATTTGTAAGACTAACATTATACAGGCTTATCAGGTTGTACTGAGAAATACACATTGTCATGTATTTATATATTCTAAATATGTTATATTTAAAATTACATATACATATATGCAAGCAATAACAATTCCAGAAATCCACAAGGATGACCCCAGATAAGACCCTAAGCAATAGAGGAGAGGGAGCCCGACTTGACTTGCCCTGTAGTCATACTGATGAATATTTTAAGTATCACGAACCTTCATCCAGCAACTGATGGAAATAGAGGCAGAGACCCTCATTAGAGCACTGGAATGAGCTCCCAAACTTCAGTTGAAGAGTGGAAGGAATGAGACTATGAGCAAAGAGGCAAAGACCATGATGGGTACACCCATTGAAACAGTCTACCTGAGCTAGTGGGAGCTCACCAACATCATCTGGACAGTTGCATGACTGGGGCAGACTGAGGAGCAACTGGCGGTAGCACAACGATTTATCCCTACTGCTTGTACTGGCTTTTTGGGAACCCATTCTCTTTGGATGGATACCTTGCTCTGCCTAGATATAGTAGGGAAGGCCTTGGACCTTCCGCAAAGCAATGTGCCTTACCCTCTCTGAGGAGCAAATGGGGTGGGATGGGGGGTATGTGGAAGGAATGGGAGGAGGGGAGACTGGGAATTGGATTGGTATGTATAATAAAAAAAGATAGTTTGTTTTCTTTCAAAAAAAAAAAAGAAAACAATGAAAAAAGAGGCCAAGAATTTGAAGGATAATAAGGAGAGCTATAGGGAAAGATTTGGAGGGAATAAAGGGAAGGAGGAAACCTTGTAATTATAATCTTTAAAAAGAAAAAGTTTTTTTAAAAAGGGTTCTTAATGCACTTATTAGACCTATTTAAGACTGCCCACTATGAAAGGAAGGTTTATTTTGAAAGAATAGTATAATTTTTATTTCAGTTACCCATTAGGAAAATAGTTGATAGCACCAAAAGCCAAATTTTCAGAGAGGTTATCAATATAATTTTTGAGGAATCTTGAAATTTTGGTATTACTATAAAGCTTTATATAAGTAACCAAAGTAGCATAACAATTTTGAATATCAAGAGAGAGAGAGAGATCTCTGAATTAGACAATAAGAGTTTTCCCCAGGGGAGAACCTGTGTCTACTATGCTGCTCAATTTACATCTCAATATGAAAGCTCAGAGATCTTTGAAAATAGAAGACAGAAAAGCAGTGGATAGACAAGGAAACCATGTCTTCTGATCACAGCAGGACAGTAGGACATATGAACTATTCGTGGTAGAGACAGCATACACAGAACCTGTCCAAACTCAAGCCACACCAAGCCTCATCACAGAGAGGGTGAAGACACACTTGTACCTCTACCCATGGAACTATTGGCAACTGTTAGCTGGGAGGAGAGTTTATCCCTGGTAAACCTCTAAGAGTTTGTCATAGAGAGTTTGTTCTCTCTAAGACTTTGTCCCCGGGTAAACCAACCATTACAGTAGAAGACTGTAATGACAGTTCAAGAATATGTGAGGCAACACAAAATTGGTTTTGAATCACGCACACACACACACACACACACACACACACACACGAATTTAGGTGTGCTAGAAGAGGGTATAGATGGAAAGAGTTGGGGGAAGAGAGTTAAAATGATGGAAATATTCTGTATGAAACTCTCAAAGAACCAATAAAAATATTTTGAAAGAAAAATTTTAAATGGATGAGCAAAAGTTTCACTGGATCTGAACCCAAGCCAAGCTGCAAGTTAACTACCAATTGAGGAAGACAAAAGGAGCTACTTCTCCTTTCCTAACGTTGAAAACATATTTAGAATTGAGAAATAGATATTTTGTACTTACTTCATATCCACTGAGCTTACTAATTCAACTGTCTTACAGCAGCTCCTCAAACTCTAATATCTGCTACATTTGTAAGATCTCAGAATTAGGCTAGAAGAGTGTGACCACACTGACATTAGTGGTTAGAAATAAATTTGAAGCAGGAATTGCTTATTCACTATTGCCAAGTTGGACACTTAAAGATTCTGAGATGCAATTCACGGAGACATTCTAATTACTAGAATACCTTCTAAAAGGAGCCTTGAAAACTAGACAAAATAGATATTCGTTTTAATTGATTAGCCAAGAAAGAAAACTGACTATCTGTAAACACTGCACATTAGGTTGATTGAAATGAAATATTTAGCTACTTAAAGTTTTTAAATATACTACCATGGACTCTGAAGTTCCAAAGTACCCATTCATGGTTTTTCCTCCACACTAATCACAATGGTAGGAAATTTGAACTGATTAATGACAGATTTCCCACAATCAACAACTTGACAATTCTTGGTTCAATTCAACACTGTGGTATAATATGTCATAGTTCAGTTGCTGGGCTTGTAGGAACATTAACTTCTTATTTAATATAATGCCAAATTAACTTTTATAAATTTAAATACTGTACTCTTGGAAGAAGTCACCTCCGTGTCTTGTTAGCATTTTATTGCTGCCATACATTTTAAAGACAGTTAAAAAGCATGAAACACTCCTTTTCTTCTTTGCAGTTGAGAATCCAAATTTGTGTTGTGCATCTCCTCATGTCACGACAATTGAAAGCCATTATTTCCTTAGCAGAAAAAAATAATAACAATGAGAAATAGAACGGTCTTGACATCATGTGGTTCTGCATGCTTAACATGTAAAGTACCATGAAAGGCTACAAATTATTGTTATCGTGTCTAATGACACTGCAAAGCTTAATTACTACCATCGATGTGAGCATATAATGCCAGATCTCATTTTCCCTTTGTCTGCTCTCGTTCCATTTGAAATCTAAATAATATTGTCCTTTACCCTTTGGCCTTAGCCTTTCATTTTTGTTTAAAAAAAAGCCAAGGATCTATTTCTAATCCACAAACCAGATCTGGTGGAAATAACCACATCCACTATAAGTCTCTTAAACAGCCAAGACATGGAGGAAAATTTCTTCCAAATTAACGCGAAGCTAAAAGAAACATAAAAATGCTCTTGACTCTCATAGCATGCTACTTTTAACACAAATGAGTGCTTTATCAGATCCTGATGCGTTCTTATCAAGATGACTACTGTGATCATGGCTGGAGTGGGTGAAGCTCTAATAGTCTTTCCTATGTGTGCAGCTGTGCATCTGTCTTCACATTTCTGCAACTCTCTCAGTCTTTTGCTTAGAAATTAATCAGTTCTAGAAAAATCAACAATGAGATTCTGAAAGACAAAATAATTTTATATTACAGATATGCAAAATGTACATGAATGGATTTACCAACCCTGATCTTTAGGCATTAGAATAATCTATTACATCCTAATGCATGCACAAATAAATCCATCCTTTCTGGTATGTCTATAGTACTAATTTTCTGTTTTGGTTTCTAGTACTAGCTTGCTGCATCTGTTTGTAGTGTTAATACAGTTTATAGTTCATATACACACAAAAAAACCCGAGTCAAATACAAAGAGAATTATTTACTTCAAAAAATTTCAAATTAATTACATAAGATTTATATTTGTACATGGTTACTTTGTTGGACCTGAGTAGCTTATTTTGAACAATACATTGGTATAATATTAAGATGGACCTATCAGATAAAGTACAGCAAAATATCTTTTCTAAATTCTTTACTGTGAAGGCACGGTTCCTCTCATTGTTAAGTAGCCATTATGTAAGTTGTACTCCGAAAAAGTTGTACCCTACATTTATATGTCACTAAATGATGACACACAGGCCTTAAGTTCAGTGTAAAGAAGTTTCTAACTATTATTTTACTGTCTACTCGATTCAAGCCAAACAAACACTGCTGAAACATTTCCTTAAGAGCATTTTGGGCTTCTTGTGACTTGAACACTTCACCCTTAGATCAGTTTGCCTCTCTTTTCTCACTAGTCTATTACAATTACTGTGTCAAACCATACAATTTCTGGGTTAATAAATAAAAGTCTGAAGTGCCTTAAAACTCAAACCCCAGTTTACCAAAAATGACTGCCAATGACAAATCATTGCAAAGAGTAAAGTTTTGAAATAACTAAAAGACACATTTGCACATGAATACCACAGTAGATGTAGAATATTAACTCTTCAATTTTAAGATGCATTCTCTTAAAATAAATAAATAAATAAATAAGATCAGTGTTTCTTCTGGCAACAACTGAGCCATAGCATCATCAGAAATGTAAAAGTGGGTCCTCAGACTGAAGAAAGCACAACAATGTGGTTACAAAGTGAACATCCATATAACAAAGCCATTGTATGTTTTCATTATGCTTATTTGTTTATTGTGAGAAGACAGTCATGACAGAACACATATGTGGAAGATATTGGGCAATCTTGTGGAGAAGGCTCATTTCTTCCACCTCGTAGACTCCATGGATCAAAACTCAGGGAATCAAATTTTGCAGTCAGCAAGTAGTTTTACATGCTGAGCCATCTCACTGGTCCTCCGGATCATCTGATATAGATGTTTATTCATTTTAAAACAAAAAAAAATCAAGTACAAACTGACTGCATGAAAATATTTCTCTTATGTGTAAGTCATTATAATGCAAATTGATGCTAAAAAAACTGACTGATTCTGGGCTAGAATTTACTTTAAAAGAGAGCTCTACAACTGAGCATGAATATGAGAAAATGGGAACACTCTGTCACACATACTCAGCAATCTGATCAAATCAAATCACCATTTCTAAGTCTGGGGAAATATGAATTCTCTTTTAATTTACTTTGATTCTGTATTTTATTAAGATATTATCATATCTTTGTGTCTGGAAGGTAATAGCAATGCATATGTAATGGTGTACTTACAATTGGCCCAGTTTTGCTATAGAGATGAGTACTTTGCATTGGCATGGATCTTGGTTTATTGATACAAATTTAAGGTCAGTTTTGTTATATGTATATTTCTGCTCTTGATTAAGGTATTGTGTTTATGCAGCTCATTTAAAAATGCAATGCATAATTAAGAAATACAGGTTAATAGATAGTCATATATAATAGTCAAGCTTGTAGTCATGTTAGTTAGGTTTTCTAGATGTACAGAGATAAAATTCAGATGGATAGATGTTCTTCAAACCTTTCAAAAACTAACCAAACAGAGTATTTAAAATGTTCAAAAACTTAGGACTTTTCTTGAGAGTGAGACACATCTGCTCCTGGAAAGCACCAATCTACTTCCAGAGGAAGATGGGCATAGAAGAGACTCCTTATGGAGTTTGTTAGCAATTTGGGCAAGAAACTGCTCTTGCCTGGACTGCTTGACAGTATGCTGTATAAACTGTACATGCAGGACCCACTGAAGAATGACTGCTGAAGTTGCCTAAAGAAGGTGAGACAGTCCTTCAGGGTTCCTGCTTCATGACAGAGACTGCCAGACATTTTGTAGTGGTGCAGGAGAATTATCTGTATTCTGTCAATCATGATTTAAATAAACACTGATTGGCCATTAGTCAGGCAGGAAGTATAGGTGGGTCAACCAGACAGGAAAGAGAGGTGGGGTGATGAGACCAGGAGAATGCTGGGAAGGAGGAAGCCCATTCCTCCTCAGTCCTGCCTAGACCACTGAAGAAGCAGGATGTGACCTACCCTGCTGAAAAAGGTACTGAGCCATGTGGTTAACATAGATAAGAATAATGGGTTAATATAAGCTACAAGAGCTAATAAGAAGCCTGAGCTAATGGGCCAATCAGTTTATAACCTAACATAGACTCTCTGTGTGATTTTCTTTGGGGCTTAAAGACTGTGGGAACCTGGCGGGACAGATACCCCAACAAGCAGGCCTCCATGTTACAGAATGGCACCCACGTGGATAACTGCATCCACAGAAAGCCTGAGAAAGCTTGGGAAAGAATAAGGAAAGCATGTTTTCTTGGTAGCAGCAATTTCTCAGGTCTGCTCTGCTTGCAAACGCTCTCATCTAAGAGAGGCTTCCTGACTCAGTTTTAGCTGCAAAATCCTGCAGCTCTTTAAGATGTCCTGCCATGAAACACTTAAATGGTGTTGATAAAAAGCTGACTGCATGTTTTTTTCAGTTTTCAATTGTAGCAGGAAAAAAGCTGTGCTGTTTTAAAATGCCAGCTTTCTGGGCCATCCTGCCAGGGCAAATTCTGACTCTTTCAGGCAGGTGGTCCAACTACAGAGCATTTGAATGTGGTTTGTGAGCAGAATGCCGCAACTTGCTTGCTGGCAGGGACCTTGAAATGCCATAGAGTTGTGGCAATAAACATGGCTCCGGCCGTTACTTCAGCCATGAGGCTGAACTCTCAGAAAGCTAGGAAATGGGCTGGAACCAGTCATCAAAGACATGGCTTTTAATCCTACCCATATTGCTTGGTAAATTAAAGACTCATGTGGTCAGAAAAAGAGAGATATACAGTAAAGAGAGATTCAAAGACAAAGAAAACCTCTAAATGGTTTACAATGTGTTAAAAATATATGCAGGCTAAAGGTTAATGTTCTTAAAGTAAAAAAGAAAGAAAGCGAGTAGTTGGGTGTGGTGATACACACCTTTAATCCCAAAGCTTGGGAGGCAGAGGCAGGCAGATCTCTGTGAGTTCGAGGTGTGGTAGCACACACCTTTAATCCCAGAGAGACAGGTGGATCTCTGTGAGTTCAAGGATAGCCTTGCCTACAGAATGAGTTCCAGGACAAAGATACACAGAAACCCTGTCTCAAAAAGCCAAAAATTAAAATTAAAAGAAATAGAGTTTAAAATAAAGTCACATAAAGATGGAAAACACACAGAGAATCTGGATGCTGTATGTTATTATTCTCTCTTTGAATTGTTTGAATGCTGAGGAAGGAGCAACAGCTGCTAAAAGATTTTTGCTTATAAATGCTGCTGAATTAATTCAAGATAGGTATTTTTAAAATACCTTGACTTAAAGAAAGCAACTGATGAACTTTGCCAGTACAAGGCATAAGAGATCTTCAAACTTTCTGCTTCATGGAAAAGTCTGCCAGGTACTATGGGCGTATAGATTGAAAATGGATGCTGCAATGTTACACAAAACCTTTGGGTGACTGTCCAGGTAGTGAGACATTTCTGTTAATTCTAGAGTTTGTGAAGTTGCTTACAATATACTTCCTGTTTACTTAGGTAATAATATATCCTTCTGGGGTCTTTGATGGAGTTGAAGAATAGATATAGTTTTCCTTAGTTATGATAAAAGATAAAGTAGATATAAATATTGTAACTGTAGTTCTTGCTTGATACCTGTTTTGTTATATGTAATTTTACTATGTTAAAGTTAAAACTTTCTTTTTTATTTAGACAGAAAAGGGAGGTAATGTGGGATTCCCTTATGCATGCTGTGAGTATGTTTTATTATCATTGGTTAATAAAGAAGCTGCTTTGGTCCTATTACCATGTGTTATAGAGCAAGCTAGGAATTCCAAGCAGATAGAGGAAGAAAGAAAATGAAGTCAGAGAGACACCATGTAGCTGCCAAAGGAGACAGATGCTGGAGAACCTTACAGCAATGGGTTAATTAAAAATGTAAGGGTTATGTATTAGAATATATATGAGCTAATTGGCCAAGCAGTGTTGTAATTAATACAGTTTCTGTGTGATTATTTTGGGTCTGGGCAGCCGGGAAATGAATGAGCAGCCTTCGCCTACAGATTAGCATCTAACATGAGTCAGCTACATCCACACAAAACCTGAGAGAGCTTGGAAAGGAATAGACGCAAAAGAACAGAGGTAAGCATGGATTGTCATGAGTGCTTCAGGATGTTCCCAGGGGAGCTGAATGTGGAAGTCTAAAAAGCTGGGTCAGGAGGACCCCCCACCACCCAGAACATGAGCAATACTCAGTTCTTAAAAGAAAAATTGCAACAGTTCACACAGTACAAGACTGCAAAATAGAATCCACAGCCATGATAACCAGACAGAGCTTGGCAACTGATTCCAAACATGTTTCCATAGTCTACCCACCTTTCAATAGCCCTTATTTTCTTTTAAGTTTTCCTTACTTTGCTTTGGGTGCTTTAGCTTAGTACATTTTGTCTCCACTGTTTTAAATTGTCAAGACTGTTTCTTCATAGTTCTCCTTGTTATGAATTTCTCCTTGCCTCAGTCCCAGTACTAGAAGTCTGTCTATTCTTTAAAGACTTCTGGGGATTCTAATTCATACTAAAATTTTGTCTATTTGGGAATTCATCCTCAGTTTGGACTTTGTGCATCATGATATCTGTACATTGAAACACTTTCATTTCGATCAGGAAAGACATGTTTCTTCTTATTTCTATAATTGAAAATGATACATTTATTATTTCTTAAGATAACATGTGCATAATGGTGACTGGACTTAGTTGTCTATTACAATATTTAAGATGATTATGGTTTTAAAGCTGGGTACATGCAATCATGGTATTTATCTCATTCTTTTGGACCTGTTTCCCATAAGTAGAGTTACTTTGTTGGTGGTAGATGTTATAGACACATGCTTTAGAATGCTAGAACCAGTTTCTTCTAGTTAGCCATAATTTATCCTTTTCTTTAAAATTTTTTATGTTTCTATTTGACAATTTCATACTTGCATAAAATGAAATATGACCATACCTACCCATATTTCATCCCTTTAACATCTCCTAACATGTTCCTCTCAAAATTTCAACAAATTCACATCCTTTTTTTCTTTGATAACTCACTAAGCTTCCCGTATGTGCACACACATTAAGCCATCAACTAACACATATAAACTGAATTTTTATATCTATCATCAAGTCTGCCCATTGCTCCTATCTTCCTTCCCTTCATATCTCCATAAACTGTACTTCTACTCTCACCTATGAAGACAACAACCAAATACAAAACAAAATACAGTAAGACAAGGCCAAAGCCCTTTCACTGAGGCTGAACAAGGGAATTAAACAGAAGGAAAGAGTCCCAAGACAAGGCTAAAGAGTCAAGAACATACCTACTCCACTGTTCAGAGTCCCCAAAAAACACTAAAACACTAAGCTAACAGCCACAACACATATACAGAGGAGCTGGTGCAGAACCCTGCAGGCCCCATGCTTGCTGCTTCAGTCATTGTGAATCCATATGTGCCATGCTTAAATAATTAAGTGAGCCATGTTCTCCTGGTGTCTTCTGTATCCTTTGATTTCTACAGTCTTTCAGATGGCTCTTTTGTAGAATTTCCCAAGCTCTGAGGGAAGACCTGATGAAGAACTTCACTTTAGACCCTCTCTTTCAGCATAAAGTCTGCCTGGGGGTCTCTGCATACACTCCTATCTACTACCAGAGGAAGCCTCTCTGATGACAACTGGATAAGGCACTGATCAATGAGTATAGCAAAATATTATTAGAAGTCTTTTCATTGAGCTTTTCTTTTAGACCAGTCATATTCTAATTCTCTGTGCTATCCAATCTTAGATGGTGTCTAGCCATCTAAGCAGTGATGGGCATGGACTCCTTATCATGAAGTGGGAATCAAATTAAACCAGAGATCCTTTGGCTGCTCCCACAAGTTCTGTTCCACCATTGCTGAAGCACATCTTGCAGGCAGGACAGACTCTAGGTTAAAGGTTTTGTGGCTAGTTTGGTGTCCACATATCTCTTTTGGTAACCTGCAGAGTAACTTCTTGCAACAAAGAGACTAGAAAATAGGGGTGAAGGCTCTATGCCAACACTACTTTGACCTCTCTATTTTCAATGAGCTGTGTGGATATTGTTCTTAGCAATGGGGCACCACTGTCAGTTTGAGGAGAGCAGCTCTCTGTCCTCACATCAGCCTGGTTTTTTTGAGGATCTTCACAGGACCCCCTCAGCCATCAATGCAGCTAAATGCAACCCAGTCCCATGACTGGAAATCCTGACTGAAAATAGCTTACTAGGACCACCCTCATAGATTCTAGGAAGTTCCACTGCTCTATGATTTCCACACCATACCCCAAATACTCCCAATTCTAACTGTCTCTACTGGCATCCTCTTCTCCCATCCCATCTTGCCCATACCTGATCCCCCCAAAAAATCAATAGCCCTCCTTTATACAGATCATCAATGGGCTGACAAAGAAATCAGAGAAACAACACCCTTCATAATAGCCACAAATAACATAAAATATCTTGGAGTAACTATAATCAAACAAGTAGAAGACCTGTTCGACAAGAACTTTACTCCACCTATGAAATGTATTCTTCTCAGGGATATCCACACACCTTCCATAGAGCCCTCCTCTTTACCTAACCTCTCTGGGTCTATAAATTGTATCTTGGTTATCAGTTATTTTACAGCTAATATTTACTTATAAGTGAATACATTCCACATTTGTCTTTCTGGGTCTGGGTTGCCTCATTTTTTTTAATCAGCTGAATATTAAATACTCAGTTGTGTAGATGAAACATATCCATTCTTCAGTTGAGGAGCATCTAGGTTGTTTCCAGTTTTCTGACTATTATGAACAAAATTGCTATGAACATAGTTCATTACATTTTATTGATTTATATAAGTTGCTATGGAATGAAGCCTACTTGATCATGATACATGATCTTTTTGATGTGTTCTTAGATCCAGTTTGCAAATATTTTATTGAATGTGAATATCTATATTCATTAAAGAATTTGATCTATAATTCTCTTTCTTTATTTGGTTTTTATGTGGTTAAGTATCAAGGTAATTGTGCCCTCATAAAATGAATTGTGCAATGTTCCTTCTGTTTCTATTTTGTGGAACAATTTGAGTAGTATTGGCACTAACTCTTTTTGAAAGTCAGGTGGAATTCTGCACTAAAACCATTTTACCCTGACCTTTCTTAGGTTGGGAGACTTTTAATGATTGTTTCTATTTCATTATATGCCTGTTTAAATTGCTTATCTGATCTTGATTTAACTTTGGTAAGTGATACCTACCAAGAAAATTATCATTTTTTTTAGATTTTCTTATTAGATGGAGTACACATTTTGAAAGTATATCTTTATGATTCTTTAGATTTCTCCATGTCTATTTTTATGTTTCCATTTTTGTTTTTGATTTTTGTTAATTGTGATATTCTCTCTCTGTCTTTTAATTAGTTTGGATAGGGTTTTTCTATCTTGTTGATTATCTCAAAGAGCCAACTCTTTGTTTCATTGATTCTTAATACTATTCTATTTGTTTCTATTATATTGATTTCAACCCTCAGCTTGATTATTTCCTGCAGTCTGCTCTCCTTGGGTGTGATTACCTCTTTATGTTCTAGAGCTTTTAGGTATTCTTTTCAATTGTTAGTATAAGAGCTCTGCAATTTTTTTTATACATGCACTTACTACTATGAGCTTTCCTCTTAGCATACTTTCATTGTGTCCCATAAGTTTGGGTATGCTGTGTATTCATTTTCATTGAATTCTAGAAAGACTTTATTTTTTTCTTTATTTCCATGTTGACTCATTTTTATTTCATACAGAATTTTTTCAGTTTTCATGAGTTTATAAGCTTTGTATTGTTTCTGTTGTTGTTTATATCCTGTTAATCCATGGTGTTCAGCTAGAATGCAGAGAGTTGTTTTAATATTCTTGTATCTGTTGAAGCTTGTGGTTGGTTTTGGACAAAGTTCCATGAGGTACTGAGAAGAAAGTATATTCTTTTATTTTAGGATGAGACGATCTGCAAATATCTGTTACGTCCATTTAGTTTGAAACATTTTTTGGTTCCAGCACTTCTCTGTTTAGTTTCTGTCTGGGTGACCTGTCCATCGGTCAGAGTGAGATAATGAAGCCCCCACTACCGGCATGTGAAGACCAACATGTGATTAAAGCGGTAGTGTTTCTTTTACAAAAATAGGTACCCTTGTGTCTGGGACATAGAAATTAAGAATTGAAATGTTATCTTGATGAATTTTTTTCTTTGATAAGTATGATCTCTTTTGATTTGTTTTTGTTTGTGATCTATTATTTTAGTTAGGATTTTTTTTTTTCTGTGAAAAGACACCATGACCACAGCAACTCTTATAAGGAAAACATTTAAACATTTAATTGGAGTAACTTGCTTACAGTTTCAAAGGTTCAGTCTATTATTGGCAGGGCAGGGAGCATGGAAGCATGTAGGCAGATGTGGTGGAGTAGTAGCTAAGAGTCTTACTTCTTGCAGGCAAGAAGAAGTCAACTGAGACAACCGGGTGGTATCCTAAACATAGGAAACCTCAAAACCTGCCCCCATGGTGACATACATCCACCAACAAGGTCATACCCACTTTGAAAAACCACACCTCATAACTGTGCCACTCCCTTTGAGATAATGGGAACCAATTACATTCAAACTACTACATCTATTTTGTTAGACATTAAAATGGCTACATCAGCTTGCTTCTTAGGTTAATTTGCTTGAAAAAAATTTTCCCAACCTTTTATTCTGAGGTAATATTGAAGTTGTTGTGTGTTTGTTGAATGCAGGAGATGGATGGTTCCTGTTTTTACATCTGTTCTGTTAATCTGTGTTTTTTATTTGGGAATTGAGACCATATATATTGAGAGATATCAATGACCAAAGATTGTTTAATCCTGTTATTTTGCTGTGGTTTTTGTTGATGATGGTTTATGTACTTCCCTTCTTTCCATCTTGCTAGTGAGATTATTTACTATGTTTTCATGGGTATAGTTAATCTCCTCAGGTTGGAGTATTTTTTCTAGTACCTTTGATAGGTCTAGATTTATAGATATATATTGTTTAAATTTGACTGTATCATGGAATATCTTACTTTCTCCATTTAAGATGATTGCAAATTTTGATGCATATATTTGTCTGGGCTGGCATTTGTAGTATTTTTGAGACTACAGAACAAGTATCCAAGCCCTTCTGGCTTTCAGACACTCCATTGAGAAGTCAGGTGTAATCCTAATAGGTCTTCCTTTATATATTACTGGGTCTTTTCCCCCTGAAAGTTTTGATATTCTTTCTATGTTCTGTGGATTAGGGTTTTGATTATTATGTGACAAGGGGATTTTCTTTTCTGGTTCAATCTATTTGGTGCTCTGTATGTTTCTTATAACTGGATAGGCACCTCTTTCCTTTTTCAATCTAGTATTTATATTTATTTATTTTTAATTTTTTATTCACTTTATATACCAATCACAGTGCCCTCTCCCTCCCCTCCTTTCACTTGCCTCGAAGTGATATGGATCAGGCTTGATCAGGGAAGACTTCTGAAAATCCTGTCTACAGACATAAAGAAATAAACCTTTAAAAAAAAACTAAAAAACACATAACATATATTTTACCTACTCAAACATAAAAGAAAAAAATCACCTTTGACTAACATGGGTGCAACACACAGTCTATACCTGTATCAATACAGATATGTATGCTACCTTTAAAAGTTTATGTGTTTTCAGAACAAGGGAACCAAGCACCAGTGAAAACAGATGCCCCAGGTGTTCCAGTATCTCAAAATTACTCTGTCACAGTCTCCTCAGAATTTTGTATCCAAAACAGCTTCAAGGCTGCTGGATGAAAACTACTCCAGTCAAGACTTAAAAATTATTCTGATTTTCTTAAGGTTTCCCCAAAGATATCAATAGTCTAGAGAATGATATCCACCTTCCCAAGAGTTGTAGTATGGATGAGTTTTTCTTATTATATATAAATAATATTAATTAATATTTTGATATTATATATAATATTAATAATAGTAAAATACACATAATATTTTGTAATATGACATATTTTAATATATTATTTAAACATAATGATTTTAATAATAAAATCTTGCACAGTTATGAGCTTCTGCATTTACCTTCATTCATTGTAAAGAAGGGATTATCTGATTAAGGCTGAAAGTAAAATTTGTCTATGAACATAAGCATAAATATTTAGAGGGCACATTGATTTCAAAGTAGATTAACAACATTGTCCCTTGCCGCTCACTGTTGGCTACTGATAGACTTGGGGAAAGAGAGAACCCATTGATTCTGTGGTGTACCCACTGATGACTCCAGAAGCTCCAAGAGATAGTTCTAATCCAGTGGTCACAAAAGTGGCCCTGGCAGAATAAATGACCATTATAGGCAAAATATATTTAAGTCATTGAGATGGACTTTTGGGGGTAGGTAGAGGCTCTTTAAGTCTAAGGAGAATGCCTGATGAGAAGCCACTGCCAAAGAAGCTTGAACAAGTATCAGATGGTGAGCCCATCTGATAGCTGTCACCCAGATCTGTGTCTATCCCCTGTTTTCCTTAAGGACAAGAAACTGAAGAGTTCCATGTGTTTGTAAATAAAATACCTGTGATGATCAAATAAAGAAGGAAGAATTTATTTTGATTCATAGTTTGGAATAACTTTATGGTGTTGGGAAACAGAAGAGAGAGAACCAATATCCACTATGACACAAAGGTGATACTGATAGAGGATGTTTAGGTACAATGGTAGCTCACAGGTCATGATCAAGATCTTTTCTGATTCTGTTCTTGGTTCCTCAGTTGCATGTAGCAGAAGTGGTCAACCAGAAAACTATTTCTCTCTTGAGCTGATATTTTCTCAAGATATCTTATATGCATATTTTATTGGTTTGCCTCAAATACTTTTTCCTCAAATAATTGTGTTTTCTAGAGATATAATTATTTATCTATGTGTAGTAAGAACTCTTTCTTTATTTTCTATTATTTTTACACATGGCAAAGCAGACATATCAATCATTTTCATCATTAAACAAAACTAAATCCACACAAAGGATCAAGCAAATCTTCTGTCAAGCTTTAGATCAATCCTGCTTAGGAAGACTGAGTTTAAACATGGGAACAGGAATTTCAAAACAGAGAATAAAGTTGTGGAAGAGCCAGGTGTCATAGTGAGACCAGAATCATGTCCAAGACACATAACAAGAGTCAGCAAACGTCAGAGACAATGACCAGTAATTCAAGTCAAGACTCAGGGATGCTGAATACACTTTTTCTTTTCCAGAGTGTTTACTTGGGAGTGAAGTTATGTGATTATAACTTATCAGAAATGTGCTGGCTGGAAGCTGAAGAGTGCTGGAATGGTGACAAGAGTACTCTGCAAAAGGGAGAGGATGGGTATTTTCTCAAAGCCTCCATATTTCTCCCTCCCTGTGTGGGATTCTAGGGTTGACCCTTTACATTAGCCATCCTTGCGCCTGTAGGCAAATCATGCACTAGGGTTTTCTATTTTCCATATCCACAGATGTGAAGAGTATGTAGAGAAAAGCAACCTAGTATTGCTATTGAATGCTAAGTGCAGAGGATAATTGACTATTAATAATAAGTAAAGTGGAAACTCTCAAATTGACTTCTTATCATTGTTCATTATCATTCTGAGTAAAAGGGTGCTATTATTCTTGACCTTCCCATACAGACATGGATTTTTCTTTGAGAGGGGAATACCATAAGTGTTAATCAACTTTTCTTTTCCTATAAAATCAGGTAATGTCCACCCACTCTCAGCTCATTATATAACTCATTAGCCCATGGATATACATATGAGCTAAAAAATACTTAGAAAAGTCCCATTGTCATATATAACCAGTGTAACTTGGGGACTAATTTTTAACAGCAATGTATTTATATAATAACCATAAAGGCAGGCAGAGCTGAGTCACAATAATTGGTCAAGAGCAACTTATACAACAGAATGGAGATAAAGTAGCAACAGACATATTAACCTAGCTAATCTAAATGCTTATAAATAAACGTATGGAATAAAGAACATATTTTCTGACATGGCACCATAGTCAAAGAGAGTTTGGAAAACGGTTATGATTCTCATTAAATATGAGAGCAGAGAATATCTTACGTTACCTTCAAGAGAGAAAATGATCTATGAATAGTATAGCTAGCTGTAGCAAAGTTTAAAGGCAGAAATTGATAATATGTATGTATATATTTACTATATATACATGTATACAAATATGTAGGTGGACTTTTCTTTGCTACCTACCAATTCCCAAGTAACCAAGATGAAGATTCAATATTAATTATAAATGCCCAGCCAATATGTCAGGCTTAATACTAATTAGCTCTTATAACTTAAATTAACACATATTTCTTATTTAAGTTCTGCCTTGTGGCTCATTGCTTGTTACCTCATTTTGTACACACCCTGCTTCTCTGCATCTGCCTGGTTACTCCTTGACTCTGCCCTTCTTCTTCCCACCATTCTAAGTTTATTTCTCCTACCAAATTTTATCCTGTTTATCAATTGGCCATTCATCTTTATTAAACTAATCACATCGACATATATTCACACAGTGCAAAGAAAAATTCCACATTTCCCTCTTTTGTCTAATTAAAAATGAAGGTTTTAACTTTATCAATGTAAGGTTATATACAACAAAAACAGTTATCAAGTAAGAATTATAGTTATAATATCTTGTCCATTTGTGTTCGACAAAATTAGAGAAAATATTTATTATCAATTTTATCTTTGTGACTCTAAAGTTTTATGCCTAATTTACCTTTTATTATAACTAAGAAAAACTTGAACTCTAATTATTTAGTCTTTAACTACAATAAAGACCCCAGAAATGTAAAATATTATCTAATGATAGGAATATCTGACTGCCTGGACAGACACACAAAACTCTTCTGAAATATTGAGGTATCCATTGTAGGCCCATAGGCCTATTATATCAGACAGACATTTTTGAGAAGCAGAGAATTTTGAAGGACTGTCCTATCTCGTCTTATTGAAGCTTGAAAGTTGCTTTTTGTATGTAGTCTAGTTTTGTAGTGGTCCCGTTTGTCTGGTTTGGACAGTATGCTGTCAGCAACTGAGGCAAGGGCAGTTTTGTTTCCCCCAAAAGGATACCTTTTGCCATAAGGAAGGAAAATTCCATATCGATTTTTTCCAATGCCCATTATCTTCTGTGAAGTAAATTGATGCAGCCAGGAGCAGACGTGTCTCACTGTCATGAAAACACTTAAGTTATTAAACATATTAAATGCCATATTCTGTAGATCTTTGATGTGTTTGAAGATCATCTATCTATCTAAATACATCTGTGTATGACCTTGAAAACATACCTAGTATGACTAACTATAATTTTGACTATTAGAGATGACTTAATAGATGACTATTAAGATGACTCTTAATTATACATTATACTTTTAAATGAGTTGCATAAACACAATACCCCAAATAAGAGAGGAAATATATATACAGTATAAAAAATTAACTTTAAATTTGTATCAATATACCAGAATTCATACTAATGTGAAATATTTAAAACTTGTAGTTCTTTTTTTGGTTTAGAAGTAGATTCAGTAACCTACCCTTTTATCTTATCATTTATATATCCTATACCCCCTTTTTCCTTTAGAAAGAAATCTTTTAATCTAACTATTTTCTAGCTTATTTTTACATTGACCAATAACATTTGTAACCAACTCCACTAAACAATGACAAACATTCATAATCTATTGATGTAGTCATATTCAATATATATGATATAGTCACATTCAATAGATTATGAATGTTTGTCATTGTTTGTATATATAGCCTTTTTTGTTACCATTCAGTTCTCCCAATGCTACTTAAGAACAGAAAGATTATATAAAATAAGCACAGTAATTTTTGATAAAAATACCTTTTGCAGACACCAAAATTTGAGGTTTTCACATATTATAAAATAATACCCTCATAAAAATTTTTTCCTCAAATTTTAAAATGTTTCATTTTCAACTCATAGACCATACAGAAATAAGCGGGAGATGACATTTGGCATACAGATAATAGCTTATATATCCTTCCCAAATAAGTCAAGCCATTCAACTGTTACCCAGGAATCCAAACAAACATACATTTACTTCTGTACACTTTGAGAGAAATGAAGCTATGTTCTTCACAATCCTGCCTAATGAAGTAGTTCCCTCTTACAAATGACTTTTAAAGTTATTGTCAAAGTTGGGCGTTGGTCAGAATTCCATAGTTGGTTAACACTAACATACTGAACCAGACTACATGTAAACAGGGTTCAATCTCTCTCTCTCTCTCTCTCTCTCTCTCTCTCTCTCTCTCTCTCTCTCCATATATATATATAATCTGATTCAAGAATCAAGAATATGTTCCATGAGCTGTCATTAGCAAATTCATGATACACTGTCCTGTGAAACAGTTTAAAAACAATCCCTAATAAATTACTTCAGGCCTCCAGCAGATTCCTTTGTATCTTTCTGACTTTATGATTGTTGATCTGACAAACTTTCTCTCATCAAGTAATTCTGAACTAACGGTTGCTTTGTGCATTGATATATGAGAGTCACTTCAAAGACTCAGTCATCTCCCAGTAGTGACTTTTCAAACACCGCATTGTTCTCCTGAAGTCATCAGCTTTCCCTAGCTGCTTAGGGAAATGTGTAACATCTCTCTGGCTAATGTTGCCCATACCTAGCACCATTGCAGCTACAGGGTCGACGTTTTTAAGTGGCGGGACACTTAGAACAATACCATAGCTCTCATAAAGAATAAAGAATCCTCTTTGGCTGGACTTTACTAAATCCTGGAAATCTAGTCAAATAATAAGAGAGAATAAGCCCAAGTGTGGTATTCACTATATCTAAAACTTTGAATAATTCCAAGAATGCAAGGCACACACAGTTAATTTCACTAAAGGTTGAAGAGCAAACAGTCCAAGGATGCCTTTGTCTTGAGGGATATTCCAGCCATCCCTCAGTTCATTCCACCAAATTTCACAAGTTATGTAAGTCATTCAGGATATAGGATTCAATTCTATGCTGCCTTTCCTCCCTCCCTCCCTCTCTGTCTCTGTCTCTCTCTGTCTCTGTCTCTCTCTCTCTCTCTCTCTCGTGTGTGTGTGTGTGTGTGTGTGTGTGTGTGTGTCTCCTTTCTTCCCTTCCCTCTCAAAAAGCTTCTTGTTTAAAGATAAAACCAAACATACCAAAAACAATAGACAGAAAAAAACCAACAACAAAAATCATCTAAACACAATAAAAGCACACTAAAAAAATGATTTTGTTTTGACCTACCACTACCACTCCTGGACATGAGGCTTTCTCTGCAGTGTGGTTGAGATGCCCAGTGTCAGTCCATTGGAGAAAACTGAGTTTCCCTTTCACACTAGGTATCAATAGCAAATAGCTTCCTGGTTAGGGGTAGGACACAGAATTTCCAGACCTAACAGGGGTGATACACATATAAACAGCACAGCCCACAGAAGACTACTACAGGTTCAAAATAGACAATAGCTTAACACTGAAAAACAGAAACAAACACTAATTCCACCACTAACCAAGAAGTTATTTGCAATTGATAACTTCAAGGAAAGAGAAAATCATTTTCTCCAATGGAGTGGTACTAGGTATATCAACATACATCAGGGCATCAGCCCTCGTGTTTAGTTGGCCAACACGAAATGGACTCCATGATTGTTTAATTGTGTGTGTGTGTGTGTGAGAGAGAGAGAGAGACAGAGAGAGACAGAGACAGAGAGATAGAGAGAGAGAGATGCACACAGGTGGTTTTGTTTTGTTTCATCTTGGTATTTATGTCTTATTTGTTTGTATAGACCTTTGGTTCTGCTATTTTATTTTGAAGGGAGAAATAACATGAAGTAACGAATTTGGGTGATTAGGGAAATGAGGAGGATCTTGGAGGAGATGGGGGAGGGGAAGTATATGATAAAAATATCAAATTTATATGTGAAACATTTTTAAAAATAATTTTTTTATTTATTTACAGAGCATATGATTTTCTAAACCAAATAGGATTAGTTATTAAAAGAAATACATGCTGGAAGCTAGATAAATACATGAATAGTTAAAATCATTATAAATCATGAGGAGAAAATGTTAAGGTCTGTATATAATATAACTATGCCTGAAGCCTAGGTCCCCAGTTGCTTGAGAGAGTCACTGAGAGTTGCTCCAGCCATGAGGAATGTGACCTAAGCAATGGGTTTTAATCCACTGATGAGTTCATATGATTGTGGTCTGATTAGAAGGTTATAGGAAGGATGGGAGAGTAGGTCTTACTCTGAAGAACTGCACTGGGCCATACATCCCTTAGGAATGTATCTTGTCCCAGGTATCCCTTTATCTTTCTCCCTACTTCTTGGTTGTCAAGCAATACTCAACATTTTGCTCATCAATGTGTCAGGATGCTCTGCCTCGCCAGTCACAGAAATGATGGATGAAGCTGACCATGAGCTATAACCTATGAAACTGAACCAAACTAAATCTTTTTTCTTCCTAAGTCATTTTTCTAAGGCATTTGTCACCATGATGAAAAGCCTAACTAACAGAGTAAATAAGAGAAACTTCCCATAATTTATACACATCAGATTTTGGTTTAAAAGCAAGCCTGGCATCATTAAATATTAGTTAGCCAAGTACTCTCATGATATATATATATTCAACTCTCACCCTGAACCTTGAAATATGATCATCATTATTACTAATAATAATATCACATCTAACAATGTAAATTCAAAATCAGACAGGCATTGGATAAATTATAACAGTAATATTGTTGAATACAATGTAGCAACTTTAAATGAAATTAACCTACATACGTTGATGAGACAATTTCTAGCACTCACAGAAAAAGCTGGACATGACTGTGTGTGCCTGTAACCCCAGTACTAATGACAGACACTCAGAAAGCATGAGATTGTTGGACTAGCAGAAACAGCAAGCTTCTAGTTCAGTGGGAGAGCCTTTCTCTAGGAAACAATGTGAAAGTGATAAAGGAAGACACACAGCATCCTTTACATGTGTACTCATGGGTACTCAAACACACTCCTGTTGACACTACACAAGGAAACAGGCATTCACACATAAAGATGTGAAGGTAACTTTTATATTCATCTTCATACAGTTTTATATTGTCTTTGATGTTTTTGCAAATAAATGTGTGCATGTATTATTCTATAGTCAAAATATTCAAAACGCCAGCCACTTCTAGCTTTTAGTAAAGACTTAGGTGAGAAAGAGCACAGGGAAGAAGGATACATTCAGCCACCACTTACCTGCTCTGCCTTGATTTTTCTCTGAAAATGAGAAGTTCAGAAAGTGTAGTTTTCAGGGAGCTTATTTCAAAAGCCAAGGTCTTGTGCCTATTTTATTTATTCTTATGTGAGCAATTTTCCTGTAATGATGAGTGTGCATAACTGCATACATATATATTGCATTTATTAGGCTAAACCATATGAAATAGCCATTTTGTTTGGTAAACCAGAGCTAACTGTAGATATGTGTGTTTCAGCTCTCCATGGCACCACACTAACACAAGCAACAGAATAATATAACTTTCTAGGTCTTGCTGTGTAAAGAGGGAAAGCTGTAACCAATGAACCACTCCCTAACCCTTTATCCATTTCCCTAACCAAATATAAATGGGATTTTTTTAGCTTTATGCCTCTAATTCATAAATCATGATGTTAAGGATGGTTGTGACTTTATGTTGTGAGACTTAAAAGTTTGTAAAATTATATGAAGTGGAAAAGGGAGGATAATGAAGAGAAGGAACGAGATAAAGGGAAGAATGGGAAGGTTGGGCACGGGTGGGGTCAGTGAGGGATAACAAACACTAACGATGCTTGAAAAGGCATCTTTTTATATACGTGTGTGTGTGTGTGTGCGTGTGTGTGTGTGTGTGTGTTTGGAGAGAGAGAGACAGAGACAGAGACAAAGACAGAGACAGAGAGAGAGACAGGCAGACGGACTTTGATTTAAGTTACCTACATAGAGGATAATGCATATAACTTTAAAATATGTTTGAATAAATTCTTTGAGGGTCTCATTCAATACTCAATCATATTCACCCCTCAGTCTTCCCCTGACTATCCTGCCTCAGCATGAAATGTGGTTATCTTGCTTTTCTTCCTCACACAGACGCACACAGATGGTCCAGATGTACACAGCCTCTTTGATTTGCTTTTGCTTCACTTTCCCCATCTCTTCTCTTTCTCTGTTCAATGAGGTTTTGGTCGGGTTTACTTAGCTTATGATTCTGAATATTATCTGTAGGCAAATGGCTCCTGGATTTGCTCCATTATATCTAAACTCTTCTAAATCCTAGAGTTTCATATCTGATTCTCCATTCAACATTTCCCCTTGGGTTACTAATAGTTAGACATCTAAAATTAAAATTAGGACACTCCAAATTTTAGCATGTAGGATCTCTCCATGCTTAATTTTCCAGTCAGAGCAAGTTTCACCATTCCAGTTGCTCAGGACACAACTCTTTGAATAACCCAGATTACTCCACTTTGTCACACATCTAGTTCATATTATTTATCCATAGAAAATTTTATAGTAAAAAAAATCAATTTTTAATTGTAACAAGTGACATATACTGAACCTGTATAATAAATACTAATGTTTTAAAAATATATTTTAAGCTGTGTGTGTGTGTGTGTGTGTGTGTGTGTGTGTGTGTGTGTGTTAGCCTATATTTGCAGGATATGTGTGGATATCAAAGGAAAACTAAAAGGGTTGGTCTTGACCTTCCACTTCGTTGCTTAACGTACTAGGCTATGGCCCATGAGCTGTCAGAAATCCTCCATGCTCCACTCCCAGCCCCATGAGGGGTGGAAGAGTTGGAATTACCCATGTACATGGCTGCACCCAGCCTTACCTGGTTATAGGGATTCAAACCCCGGTCCTTCGAATCCAGCTTAGCTTCTAGTCATGCTGTCTGTCTGGAACACAAGTGATCAATTTCTATATCGCTTTACTTTCTTTGGAACAGGGTTTTACGTTTAAGGGTATAATACACCATGAGTCTCTTGCCTTGATTTTGACCTAGTTTGAGAACGTACTTAACTCTCATTAAGCTCTTTTAACAGGTGAAACGGTGAATTATAAGTCTAAGTCTTACACTACTTTTATAAAGACTGTGTTGTATGCTGTCCATATACATACATTTGTATATACATACATACATATGAATGAAGGACTGATGGTGACAGCAAACACAAAGGCAGAATATTCCTACACTCCTTTAGTGTTGGTCACCTGGGAAAGCACTCATTACAGAGTGACTGCCATGGGCCATTTTCCCTGTTAAACTCAGATGAAAACTAAACTACTTTGATCCAGCCTTTTTGAAAAGATAAGACTAGTGTTATGGCTAAAACCCCGGCTGACAGATTTCAAATAAGACCTGGGTTTGAAGCTATGGGTTTAAGAGAAAGAACAAAGAGCTTCAGAAACTCTGACAATGAGAGCTGCTCAGAGAGTGGCATAAACTGCACAGACCACTTTCCTTATCACAGGAGGTATCCTTTCCTTTTGCAGGACAATCTTAATTGGCCGTGACTCTTGGTTAGAATGCTTCTCAGGCTAATTACCTGCCATTAGAAACATGGACAGTACTTCTAATGCTACCTAATCCTCAAATCTTCCTTTGTTGGTTCTGGGACAAAATGATGTCCAGTTGTTGGCCTATAATCCAATGCTGGCACAGTTGCAAAGAGGCAGAAATGGGGGAGGAAAAAGACGTGAGGCTGGGAAGAAGATGTGTAATATGGTTTCGGGGGGCATGGGAAAGGTGGAATGGTGGTGGATATGATCAAGGTACATCGTATATACCTATACGATTTCAAAATAATAAATAATTTTTAAAAATCAACTTATATGACATCACTAAGCAACATCATTTCACAACAAGCCCCTTATAATCTTATAATCTGCCCCTCCACTTCCACAAGGTCCCCTGAACCCTATATAAAGGACTAAAGGCAACTGAGAAAACATGGAGAGGGAGAAATGGTCTTCTCCAGGAAAGAGCATACAAATTAATTGTCCCAATGGAGACCCTACAACTCAAGGGAAGGAAGCTGTAGTTTGACTGACAGTCTCAAAAGCTGTCAGTCAGGGAAGGCACAAGAGCAGCTCTCCCTGTGGTGACAGCAGCACAAGGGATCTCCTTATCCACATTATGGTGGTTAGGAAGTGGAGACTGCAGACCCGTATCAGGCGGCTGTAACAATCAAGCCCATGCCCTCGTGATTGAGCTCCGTGGGTACCATGTCACAAAGTCTCTACATTTCCCAACAACAGCGTCATGAGCTGGGGACCAAATATTAAAATACCGACTGAGCCTGAATGAGGTGTAGGGGAAAGTGGATTTCAGTCTCAAATGCCCCCAAAGAGGCCTTATCCATCTAACCCATTCCACCACTCTGTGGCAACTTTCTTTACCTCGTCACACTTGCAACCAGTTCTAATGGCGTATCTACTTCCTTTCTCATCACCATCTGCGCTTCAGAGGGTGGTGGGTGGACCTCAGGCATGCATTGGGTATTTATCACTGTAATCGCTGGATTCTAGGATTTAGAATAGTGCACACTACTTAACTTAAGTCAATTGTGCACGGAGTTGAAGACGAAAAGGAGCATTGTTCATCATTATCCTGGAGTGTTAACTGTGAACTCTGCCTGTTAGAGAAACTGGAGCCTAGGTCATCCTACACTAGTCTCCGGTGCATTGTCTGTCATCCAGCAAAAGAAACCAGAGAAACTGGTAGCGCCTTAGGTTTCTAAGGGTCTGGCCTAAGCTGAGTGGTTCTTCTCACGGGAGGATAACTGCTTAACAGAGAAGATCTCTGCTGTCTAACCTGTGCTTCCAGTAACCATCCATCTGAGTTGGTAGCTACTTATGCCCCTTGTGAACGTTCCTGGAGAATAACTGACAGTATCTGAAGACATTTCCGGAGGGATGCTACTGGCATCTAACAGATAAGAAGCAAAGACTACTACTAAATATCTAGATGTACCAAAGACAGCCACCTTTGCCTCCCAGGAAGGCTTTCCCCTGCTGAAAGGTCATTGGAGCTGAGACCAACAAAACCTGAAAATAACCAAAGAAACAATACAAGAAAATAATTATTCCCATCCAGTTGCATTTTCAGTCCCAATGTTCTTCACTTAAAGTGATATTTTTTAATGTTGCTACACAATTAATTTGGAAGATTCCTTTTCTTTTGCTTTGATCAAATTTAGAGCAGTACTTCCCTAGACGTAGATTTAAGGAGAGAAAGAGTGACTTTCAAAAATAAGAAAGGTTGGGAATATGTCAGTGAAGTTAGCTTCCCAAGGAACCTGAAGTACACTGAAGACAGTGAGGCCATCACATCTCATCACAGATATGGATATTGGAAATTGTATGGATTTCGCAATTTTACCAAATAATCATGATACCTGAGCTACAGAAGGTTTGTTAACCCAAGATTTGTTTTAGTTCTTGTTGCTGTTGTCTGTTGTTGCATGTTTTATCCTCATGACAGCAATTAAGGTGTTGTGATTCCAGGAGCAACGGAAGAAACTGAGTGACAAATACGATGGAATTTTCTGAAGGTTCCTTACCTAGAATAAACAAATTAATGTAATAACCAATAGTAGAAATGGAGGAGGGTTTTCATGGAACTGGAAAGGACACCTAACTCTTATCCAGGACCTGCTGTGTGTGACACAGCTGACATTATCTCACTTAATCTGCTGAGCTGTCTTCTGATGGAACATTGCCCCCATTTTACTGAGGAAATCATGCTTACCCTGATGGGGGTTAAAACACAGGTCTCAGTACAGTGTCTGAGGCTTCCTCCAGAAAGTGATATTATACACCTCTCTAATTCAACACACTTACTTTTTAACATGCACACAAAACATGAGACACAATCACAGGCCCAGGAAAACAGTTCTAAACAGAACAGAATATCTTCCTAAATGGAACTTAATTGCACTTAAAAACAAAACAAAAAAAAATGTTGCTTAGATTTTCATTCATTTCCTTCTCCCTGGGAACTGAGCCATTACCCAGCCATTCACCCAAAGTGCACCAGCTGGTACATGGTGCAAAGGGGTAGTGGGAAATGAGGATGGAATTCTGTACAAATAATTTTTGCTGCATTGTATTGCTTTGAAAATGCTATAGTGTTAAGGAGCAAGGTAAATTATTTTACAGTTCTTTTCTATGAAAACAAAACTATGTTACCAATATGTCTACTTCTATACAAATAGCTTAGAGAAAGTTCTGAGCTGAAAGAGTAACAAGGAGCCCTTTGGCTGGGCTTAAGTCTGAGTAAATATGGGAAACCATTGGAGAAGAGCATGAGAAAACACAGAAAGGTTTTGATCTTTAGAAAATGAGAAAACATGATTTCTTTAGCACAAACAGTTTACTAGAAGGCAATGAGTTGTCTGAAAAGCAGTGTGTGCTCTTAGGAGAAGCTCCCAGTTTTCTGCCTTGTTTGAGAAAAGCATTAGAAAACTAAGTGGGTGCTCTAAATTAGGGCAAGATTATTTGAGCTCTAATCCTATTTAGGGTTGCTATCGAATTCACTTGCCCATCTACTACCTAAAGAAGAAAACATAAGTAAACAGTGTTAGAAGGCCGTTTTTGAAGAAATGTGGAACAAGGACTCTCAGAAAATGTAAATTTCCAACACAAAGTTATAAGAAGGAGTAAGCCATGTTTGTATCTGCGGGGAAAAAAATGTCCCCAGTGTGGGAGATGGGAGTGGAGATGGTAAACTACGGAGAGTCCTGAAAGTGGGAACCTGCTTGGAGTGTTAAGAGAAAACAAGACTGTCTTGGTAGCATTTCCTAAGACAGGAAGTACCTTACAGTAGCTGGGAAAGGAAGGTTGAGGAAGGCCTCATGGAGCCAGAGTCACGGTAGGATGGAGAGAGACAGGATATAGGAATAACACAACCTGACATATGTTAGTGACAACTCCAGTGGCACAGAATCAGGGGGACCAGTTAGCTTACTGTGCCTGGGTTCAGGTGGGAAGGGATTCCTGAGTTCTAAACTTATTGCAGAGTCACAGTGCTTAGGACTGGAATAGCTGCCAAGCAGGGTGTGAAATCACAGAGGAATAAAGAAAGACTCTGAGATGTTGAACAATTGGCAGAGTGAACTGCATTCACTGAGAAGAGAAAGACTTCTGGAGAAGCAGATTTTGTGAGGAAATTCCAAAGTTCAATTTGTGATGTGTTAGTTTTGAGATGTCTAATTAGCATGTGGGTGCAGATGTCCAGTTGAAAACTGAACAGGGAAATCTGGACTGAGATAGGGCTGCAAGCATAAAACGGGAATACGCTAAAGCAGGGGTCGTCAACCTGTGGATCATAACCCCTTTGAAGTCGCATATCAGATATTTACATTATGACAGGAAATAACACAAAGTAGCCTTAGTTATGAAAGAGGAGCACTTGGATGGCACTAGTCATTATCAGGAAGCAAAAATTCACCCTCCATTCAATTAAGGTCTCCTTGGAAGGTCAGAGAAGCGAATCTGAACTAACAGCAATGAGAGGAGTGTAGAGAGTCCTTCCCTACAGCTAAGAAAAACAACAGCTGAAAGGACCAAACTCTTAGAGGTTCAAGCATCATGAAGACAAAGGATATCCAATTCTAAACAAATACATTGAAGAAGACCTAGAAATAGAGATGGAGCCATAAGGTAAGGAATGGAGTCGTGAAGAGCAATATTACATATTTAGCAGAGGCAGACAGTTTTATATAGGCCTCTGTCAAATTCTGTTTTTATATGGGCCCCTGGAAAACTCTTCTACCTCAGTGCTTCTACCCCTCTTGCCCATTCTGTCTGAAATACTCACTCCCCAGTCTTCACACAGCTGAGTCATTGCTGTCCTTCAAGATTTACTTTCAATTCCCTGAAAATCTACTCTACGTCAAGTCCGCATTATTCTTTTCACAGTTTACTTTTCAAGACATCATCACAGCATGCTGTATGTGACTTACTGTCTTCTATCTCGAACTTTAACCAAATAGAGTTATACACCTATATATACACATATGTACCTATTGGGATAACTTCCGTATTGTAAGTACTTGGCACCTATCAATAGATTCTCAAAAACAAGTTCAAGAATACTTGTTGAAAGTATTGCGAAAAGGGAAAATATTAAAGTTCTTGCCAATCTTTCTGGCTTGAGCACCAGGAAAGATAAAATGTATTGGTGATGAAGCAAGTATTAACATAAATATGATGCACTAATGTTTATTAAATTGAGTTTGGAGGATCTAGTGTAGAAAAAATTAAGAATTGACTGTAGCATAGATGTCATATTGAGAACATGACCCCAAGAGTAGATTATTATTAGTTTTCAGAAAACTCAGAGAATAAGAGTGGGGAAGACCCAAACTGCAGGCTGCCTGATAAGAGATTTGATGTAATTGACAGGTATTAGGGCTGGAGAGATGGCTCAGCAGTTAAGAGCACTGCCTGCTCTTCCAAAAGTCCTGAGTTCATGGTGGCTCACAACCATCTGTAATGAGATCTAGTGCCCTCTTGAGGAAGAGACCTGGTCAGTTCTCATCAACTTAGACCATGAAGTTCACTATGGACAAGTTCAACAACACTGCCATATATGGGCTGCCCATGCATGCTTACGCATTGCCAAGGCATAAATTTCATTTTTTTCCAGTTAAAAAGTAAGAAAAAACACCTCAGAAAACATGGGAGGGTGGTATTTCAACTGGTGGTAGATTTAAAAAAAGATACAAATGTTATGACATTGAAATAAAGGCACCTTGTATTTGATACTATGAAGGTTTCTTATGAATGGTGGAGGGCGCAGATGCAAAGGCAGATTGCCATCAGTAAGGTAAGTGATTGACAAGTGCCCTGCATGCATTCCTGGAAGTTGGAAGAGTTTGGGAGTGAGGAAGTCCAGTGGCTGGTGGGTCAGAGCCAGGTGAGTTTATTAATTTGTGATTGGAGACAACAAAGCGAAGTGTTCAGAAAAACCTAAGAAAGAAGAAGAGAGTGAGAGTTCAGAATACCCTGTGCCCAGACACTGGGGGTGGGGATAAAGAACACTAGGCCTGGGGGAAGGTGAGAATGCAGTAGTTTGGCATGAGATAAAACACGTCTCTGTTACATGCAGTGCACAGGAAGGGAAAATGGATCGCTACACACACAGCTTTGTAGTCTTAATGGGGGAACTGAGAGTGGTTAACTAATGTTTGAGTTTATTAAACAATATTAAATAAATGCTATAAAATATGGGTTGAGGTAAACTTATTTATTTATGGTTTTTGTTTGCTTGTTTTGGAGGCTGATGGTTGTTTGTCATCATTGTCACGCACTTCCTGAGTGCTGTCATAACAACCGTGCATCTCTATGTATGGATTATGAAGTTTTTGGGACTGAACTCAGGGTTTCGTGCAGTGAAACAAAATACTTTACCACCTGAGCTACATTCCCAGCAGTAGATACATTTTAACTGGTAGATAGTTAAATAAGCCTATATTCTTATCTTTCACAAAATCTTTTTACCAAATGAAACATATTGTAGATGATAGACAGACAGATAGATAGATGCTTGTCTTCATCACCTAGAAAATACTTGTAAAATTTATCAAGATACATCTCAATAGATTAGAAAGATTATTTATACCGTCAAATATCTAGGTCAAGCGAGTTTGCTAAGGTCTAAGATCATCTCTGAGATCCAGTGGTAACACCGACACCTAGTGGTTATTATTCTAAGTTTGTTAGCTATCTCAGTCTTCCGGGGATAAAGTTATTTTTAAAATTTTAAAGTGTTATATAACTTCTAGTTCACACATTGCAAATATTGATAGTAAAATTAGAAAAAATACAGTTGAATTGGGACTATTAGCAACATAAGTAATCTATAAAGGAATACAAAGCATGAATCAAGTATGTGAAGCAGTTCAAGGCTGGCAGACCATGGAACTGTCTTGATCCTATTGTGTTTTCTGTGGAATGATAGGTTCATGAGGACTTCAAAAGTGAGCACAATGTAGCTTCGAAAGTCAAATAAAAGTCTCCATTTTCATTCCTCCTACCCATTCTTTCAATTCCATATATTTAATTTAAACATATTTTGCAGGAGCTTACAAGGCATTATTTAATGAATTTGTTTATTGTCTGTATCTCTCTCTGAAGCATAAGTGCCACAATGGCAAGAATTTTTATACAATGTATTTTATATATTCCCTTTATAATATTTATACATTCCCTTTATAATATTTCTGTAATTAAAAAAGAATGACTAGCCTATATTGGAACTTCATGAAATATTTGTGATTGAATAAGATAAATCTGAAAATGATGTGTTAGACAAAATTGAACAAAAGTACCTACCCTATCTGTGCATGTAAGGACAAATATTTAGAATGTGTTTAGGGATTTTGCTGGTTTAGTAAAGTGGTGATTATAGGTTCTCCTTCAAGATCCATGATTTCACTAGTCTTATGTAGTTGGCTAGGTTTCTAGTATGAGACATGGTTTTCCTGTTTTTGAGTGGGCCTGAAGTCAAATTAGAGAGCTGTTGGTTACTGCCCAGGTATGTGCACCACTAGTGTATCCTTAGGGTTATCATGTCATGTTGGTCAGTGTTTCAGTTCATAGGCATCATAGCAGGGTAGGATTGTCGGTTGCTTCCCTCCTTTGGAAACTTGCATGTTTCCTTTTGGTAGCATGGAAAGTAGTCCTCAGGGAGGAGGCATTCATGTCATTTCCAGCTCAAGATCCTCTCCATCTGAAGTGCATCATGTCTTTAGCAATAGAGGCTTACCTTATCCCCCTAGGGACAATCAAGAGCAATAGTAATGACCTCAATGCTTTAAGAAAGTTTCTGACAACACTAGCTAACAACTCAAGAGAAGGCTTCTCATTCCTGGTATCAGAGGATACCAAAAATTTTTGTTAGATGGTCTTTGAATCTTAGAGAGAGCACTGTCAAACCAGATGATAAATTTTCAATTAAACTATATTTGTATATTTACACTTAGAGTTACCCACCATCAAAAAAAAAATACCTTTTTGTAATAAACTGAAACTACTAGAGAAAATCATAACCAATCAAAATGCAGAGTTGGGGAATCCAGTCCCAATGGATACATCTCCAAACTATAGCTGCACCTAAAACTCAGGAAACATTGCAGAAGAGGAGGCAGAAAGATTGTAAGAGCTGGAAGATCATGGAGTTTGCTGTGAGATTATGTCTCCTAGGACTGTTAGAAGTACCCATTAAGTCTCATCAACATAAACTAAACATAGACAAAAATAGAATGGCAAGATGGATGGGGTAAAGACCACAAGGCATCAACCTTACACAAAGAAATGCAGAAAACTACAGAATGTTGATAGTGAGAGAAATAGGCTTCCTCAGGGAAGAGCGTACAAATTAGTTATCTGAAAACCAAATGGTCAGCCTTAAAAATATGCATGTGAGTAACATTATATAAATGGAACAGTTATATTTAGGAATATATGTGTGTACATACACATATACATATACACATGTGACAATAATTGATGAAAAAAGAAGTCATGAGTTTGAAAGAGCATGGATGGGACTTTGGATTTTTGAAAAGTGGAGAAGGAAGGGGGAAATGATATAATTATAATCTCAAAAATAAAAGAAATAATAAAACAAGGAAAAATATCTATCCTTAGAATCCATGGGATCATTAGTATGCTAGCCTTTCCACAATATTATTCCTTCTGCCCAGTCTCTCTAGATTATAAAAGCAGTGTTCCTCAGAATACACCCTGGCAAAAATCTGATCTGACCTATGATTTTAAGACTAAATTCACCCACTGTAATACTCACATGTAAAATTAACATACTATTTAATGCTTAGAATATATTATAGTGAAAACAAGGTAACAAATGATACCTTTGATAGTGAATGAAGCAATACTGAGAGAAAAAAGATTTACTCCAGTAAATGGCCTGTGTTAGACGACATTCAAATAATATGCATTTCATACCTTTTCTTTTGACCTCAAGGATTATCAAAATAGAAGTTTGGATTTCATTGGAAATAAAAGACAGACTTGTCATGCAGAACAATAAAGTTGAATAGAATCAGAAGGTAAAATAATTGCTCTTTCATCAGAGAAACCATGATCAGGGTACAAAAGAAAGACAAATCATTTCATTTCATTTAAAGCAGCAAAATTTCTGTATAAAATTTTAGGTATGATGATTGCAAAAGTATTTAATGGAAGACCATGACCTCTAACATCTCAGTCTCATTTTACCTTAGCCGAGCCCTTTCTGTTTTAATCCATTCTTATTTTAGTAGCTGCATGGGGAATAGAGAGAATCTTTTCTGGAGATTGATTGCACGGTATTGTCATCACAGCATGCTTGTCATCTTTCGTGGGGAGAACAGGTCATTTACACTTTGTTAAATCCTTAGAAACACAGAGAAATTCAGCATACAACTAAGGTGGTACTATCCATTACAAGATAGAACTAGAGTCTGCACAGCAAAATTAAATTGCCTGTCATCTTTTCACATGCTGAGCTAGTCAAAGACTTCCCCTTACTGTTATAAGGACTGTATATTTAACACTATTCTTTAAAATGAAAATTATTTTAAAATAATTACAAAAACAAAAGACTGGATAGATATGCCTGCTTCATTTTCAGGGATCATAATCAGTCCCATCTTAACTCACAAATCTTTCCTGAAAATAGATTAACCAAAATCAGTTCAAGTTCATCCTAGTACTAGCTCTATAGATAAGCGTGTGGCAGTGTGTTCTCATGGAGCAGAAAAGCTTGCTAGATTAGATTTCAGAACACCTAGTTTGAAGCCTCAGGTCATTTACAACTGGTACTTTGCTTGCCCAATTCATGTAGCCTCTTTGACCTATATCCTCATCTATTAAATGTGGATTGTAACTCTGGCCTTATATGCCTCTCGGGATTGTAAAATATCAGCTATAGAAGCTTCCTTTGAAACTGTCTAAAGTTCTTTAGTGATGAGAAGACAGACAGAGCTGGAGACCTGTTGCAAAAGAGAACACTAGATCCCTGGCAAGGGATGAGATAAAACCTAAATAATGGTACTACCACTGGCTCCTTCAACGAGAAGTTAAAATAGGAAATTCATTCCCACCTGAATAATGCCTTGGAACATTGAATAAACAACCAATACTAACTAATTATCTTTATGTCTCCAAATTACTGACAATTATTATTAGTAGGAGAAAGAAAGATAAACTCCTTTCTACTTAGTACTCCTGTTCCTTGGGACTTCAAATGCAATCTAGGACTTACATCATTGGTGTCACTGGTCTGCAGGACTTCAGTCTTGTATCTCAGCTAAATTGTTCATTTCCAATTTGCAAAAGACATTGCTGCATAGTCATATGGATGCATGCTTCTACTAAATCATTTCTATTAATCTATACATTTGGGGGAAATGGTGTTTGTGTATTTGCGGCATTTCAATGTGTATGTGCTTGCATGTGTGCACATGTGTGTATGCATGTAGAGGTCAGAGATCAGTGTCAAGTATCTTTCTCTCTCGCTGCCCACCTTATTTTTGAGAGATGGTCACTCTCTGAACTTGAGCTCACTGATTCAGTTACGACTATCTAACCAGCAAATCCCAGGGACCTTCTGCCCCTTCTTTCTAGCACTGGTATTAGAGATGTGCATCACTACATCTAGCTTTAAGTCTGTACATTTTTATCTGCACCTGGATCTCTGTAGACAGATTCCAGTGATTGTGCTTTTGTGAAGAAACTTGGCTAATGTAAGACCAAATACTATTTTTTTCCTGACTGGATATTGCTTTTGCCACCTTGCTGTTTTAACAGAAATAGATCTTTATCACCTCATACCATCTCTCCTCCTTTTCATACTAATCTTATGTAAAGGAGCTATTATATTCTTTGAATTTAGTACACATTTGAGGATATTTGCTTTTCTCATTCTGCCTGTTGTCCTCAGCCTTCTGCAGTTAAGTTGCTTCATGGAATTACACATGTTCCCTCCTGAGGCACGCTTCCTTTACCACATTCTTGCCCAGGTCTCTGTCATGGAGAGTGCTTTCTATGAGCTGCTTTGAATTTTATGGTAATCTGCTCTTCTCCTGCAACTGGCACATTTGCAGGGTACCTGGCTCTTTTCACAAGGATACAGTAGAAAGAGGAAAATCACTTCACATTCCCTTAATTTATTTTCAAGAGATACAGAGTTCTAGATGAGAGTGAATGTGCTTGAGAATGAGGATATAAATGAATCTGCAATGAAGACATAGATGCAAAGATAGTCACAAAATTACTCTTGGTGAGCATGTTGTGGTTACATTTGATAGGAGGGTAGCAGCTATTGGCAGTGCTAATGTCACCTATCATTAATCAAAACCCAGCACACAACTGAGATGCAATAGCAATCGTAATATTGTGTATGAGTGCTTGGTGATGTTTTTCTTTTTTGATTTTATTTTAGATGGAATATGTGCATGAGTGTGTGTATGTGTGTGTGTGTGTGTGTGTGTGTGTGTGTGTGTGTGTGTGTGTACAGAAGAAAGTGTCAGATCCCTAGATCTGGATACAGGTAGTTTTGAACTGCAAAACTTGGGTATTGAAACTCAACTCCAATCCTCTGATAAAGCAGTAAGGACTCTTAATGGCTAAGTCATCTCTTCACCCTTCAGATATTTTCTTATCCTTCACAAAGAATGGAAAAGACATCCATTAAAAGTTTTTTTGCTAAATTTAGTGATAATAATCTAAGTTAACAAAATTATTTTTTAACAGTGCACTTACTGTGCAAAGGGAGCTCCAAAATTTGGTTCTCTGGATCTCTGTTCCTCCACACACACTCCCACAGTCCTTTCTACTGTTAACTATTAATTCTGAAGATCCCTGTTGATACAGAACTAGCTATGTCAATGACCTTCAGCTTTGACCAAGAGCTGTGATAGCCCTTTGCTTTGTGCAGTAAGGGGAAGGTGTCTGGGGCATGATATGTGGAGGGTGGATGTAACTCCACCTGCCCTTGAAGACAAGGAACAATTAGAAAAGCCACCAGGATGCCCCTCAGGGCCATAGCCATGCCAACTCTCTGAATCCCATCAGAAGATGAACAGATCAATCTTTGGGCCCTCAGGTACCTTTCATATAAAAGAGTGGAGGGCTCTTTTCCCCTAAAATATAACCATTGATATATTAAAAGCTCAGTGAGTTTAGTCACTTTTTATCTTTCCCTTTAAATCTGAATGATTGTACCGGGCTTTTAAGGTCTGTGCCAACTAACTAGGGCATTTTAGTAATCTATTTTTAATATGTACCAACTTCTGTTCTTTTTAGTTCTGCCTTAAGACATACTTTTATCTTCACTGGTATGCAGAGATCATCAAAAAATATAAGTTCTCTATTACATGACAACTCATAATGAGTCTTAATGAAGCCGGGGAACAGCTGTTTAAAACTCCCGTTGAATAGCTTCCTAAGCAACATTCACTTATGATAGCCTTTCTGCGGCAACATCGCCTGAGTCTCAGAACTCACCATACATATAATGAGAAGGGTGAGTGTGAGATTTTCTTCTGGTTTCATTAGATATTTTCTTTTAATCAGAATGCTAATATACTATTATGAATTAGTGCATTCTGAGACATCAGCTCAGTGTCTTTCACCTTTTTAATTATATTTCTTCATAGAGCAGAAAAGAGAATAAATGTTACTATGCAAATTTTTAGAAGAGTTCATGTCCTGGATGAAAATGAGCAAGGGAGAGAGAACACAAAATAAACTTACTTTTTAATTTTATGGAAACATGTTGTAACTGAGAAATGTGGGAAATTAAACTAAGCCCAGAAGATTTCAAGGGAGATCCACAATCTGAAATTTAAGGAATTTTAGCTTCATTATGTAGGTTAATACGTGTGAAGAACAACTAAAACACACTCCAATGTGAACTTAGTCTCATCCTTTATTCATTTGTTCTTTCAAATAGACTTGTCTAACTCACTTAATTTTTCAATCTACATGTCAAGGGCCTAAAGGAAAAATTAATAGTTGTAATAGTCTCACAGTCTCATTAATCTGCGTGGTCCTCATTACTTCAGAAAACCAGGGTTTCTATAGCTGGAATTCTTCTTTTTACTTCCTACTGATTCATTTTCTATCAGTTAGGTGAAGCCATGCCTCCTGTCTCTGGTAGGTAGAACGTAAACGGTCCAACCAGAAGTGAGTTTTCACCTTGTATAGAGCATTTCATGGAGTAGATGCTGGTGTTTTGTTAAATTACTGAAAAGTACTTTCATTCACATTCTTTGGAAAATGTAATTCTTTCACATAGTTCTTTTTTTTTTTTCTTCTGAGACGGGGTTTCTCTGTAGTTTTGGAGCCTGACCTGGAACTAGCTCTTGTAGCCCAGGCTGGTCTCGAACTCACAGAGATCCACCTGCCTTTGCCTCCCGAGTGCTGGGGTCAAAGGCGTGGGCCACCACTGCCCAGCATACATAGTTCTTAAGTTATCCTTACAGTTGCTTCCACCATTATGTGGTGTTTAATTAGTCAAGCAGGGAGGACTCCAGTGGATTTCTCCATGGAGTGCAATCCACTGTGTGCTCGTTAGATATTTATGATGGAGGCTGTCTCGTGGGAATTTACTGTTCATTCACAGTGATGACATGTTGTATTTCTATCATCTTTACTATTTCATCTCACAATATTACTAAAGGTTTCTTGGCAGTATATTCCAAGATAAAGGCCTACTCATGTTTATTAAAAATAGGCATTTTGGTTTTGAGCATAAGAAATAGTGTGAGTGTTTTCTTCTTTCTTTCTTATATTGCACAATAATATAAATACAAATATAACAAGAAATAGATATCCAGTATCTACCTTTGTGGGACCAGAGAACAATTGTGAGTCAAATCATCTCTGTAAATGTAACTTTTTAAAATTTTAAAACAACCTTTTCTCATTTTCCATACAATTCCCAGTTTCCACTGCCTCCCTTCCTCCCATGCCTTCTAACTTCTTCCTACCCCACCCCTCACAGACTGCTCAGTAAGGAGAAGACTTCCCGTAGGGAGTCAACAAAGACTTGCACATCACTTTGAGGCAGGACCAAGACCCTCCCACCCACTATAGCAAAACTGAGCAAGGTATCCCTCCAAAGAGAATGGGCTCCAAAACGTCAGTTCAAGCACTAGGGATAAGTCTTAATCCAACTTGCAGTGGCCCCGTAGACTGCCCCAGGCACACAATTGTCACCCACATTCAGAGGGTCTAGTTTGGTGTGTACAGGTTCCTCCACTGTCAGTCCATGGTCAGAGAGCTTCCACTAGCTAAGGTCAGGTGTTTCTGTGGGTATCCCCATTATGGTCTTGACTCCTTTGTTCATATTATCGCTCCTCCCTCTCGTCTGCTGGACTCTGGGAGCTCTGTAAATGTAAATCAGGTAGTGTCTGTGCAGTAGGAGTACACAGTACAAGTGTACACAATGCAGAAGGAGTACACAGTACAAGTGTACACAGTGCAGAATGAGTACACAGAGAAGGAGGAGTACACAGTGTAAGAGGAATACACAGTGCAGGAGGAGTACACAGTGCAGGAATACACAGTACAGGAAGAGTACACAGTGCAGGAATACACAGTGCAGGAATACACAGTGCAGGAAGAGTACACAGTGCAGGAGTACACAATGCAGGAGGAATACACAGTGCAGGAGGAGTACACAGTGCAGGAGGAGCACACAGTGCAGGAGGAGTACGCAGTGCAGGAGGAGTACGCAGTGCAGGAGTACACAGTGCAGGAGGAGTATACAGTGCAGGAGGAGTACACAGTGCAGGAGGAGTACACAGTGCAGGAGGAGTATGCAGTGCAGGAGTACACAGTGCAGGAGGAGTGCACAATGCAGGAATATACAATGTAGGAGGAATACGCAGTGCAGGAGGAGTACACAGTGCAGGAATACACAGTGCAGGAGAAATACACAGTGCAGGAGGAGTACGCAGTGCAGGAGGAGTACACAGTGCAGGAGGAGTACGCAGTGCAGGAGGAGTACGCAGTGCAGGAGGAGTACGCAGTGCAGGAGGAGTACACAGTGCAGGAGGAGTACACAGTGCAGGAGGAGTACACAGTGCAGGAGGAGTACACAGTGCAGGAGGAGTGCACAATGCAGGAATATACAATGTAGGAGGAATACGCAGTGCAGGAGGAGTACACAGTGCAGGAATACACAATGCAGGAGGAGTACCCAGCGCAGGAATACACAGTGCAGGAGGAGTGCACAGTGCAGGAATACACAATGCAGGAGGAGTACACAGTGCAAGAGTACACAGTGCAGGAGGAGTACACAGTGCAGGAGGAGTACACAGTGCAGGAGGAGTATGCAGTGCAGGAGGAGTACGCAGTACAGGAGGAGTACGCAGTGCAGGAGGAGTACAGAGTGCAGGAGGAGTACTCAGTGCAGGAGGAGTACGCAGTGCAGGAGGAGTACGCAGTGCAGGAGGATTACACAGTACAGGAGGAGTACACAGTGCAGGAAGAGTACACAGTGCAGGAATACACGATGCAGGAGGAGTACACAGTGCAGGAGGAGTATACATTGCAGGAGGAGTATGTAGTGCAAGAGGAGTACTCAGTGCAGGAGGAGTACACAGATATATGATATAGCCACAGGCTTCAAAGAAAGCATGAGAGTCCAATTCTCCAAAACAGAAACAGAACTTTGAAATAAAATGAACAATCTCTTCCTTGCAGAAATGGCACACATCTGGTAGCAAGACATTTTCCTGAGCAAATTTAGCATTCCCTTCAGAACGAGGCAGCAGAAAATTAAACAAGCTCTTTCTCTCTCCAGTTTCCCCTCCTCTCAACATGCACACTCACACACACACACACACAAACACATAGACCCCACATATGCCTACATTTTTAGCAGACTAGTTCTGAAGTGAGCTATAGAAGAGAGATTTGTGGGGAGTTCTTTGCAATGCTAAGGTCTATAAATAAAGGCTAACAAATTCGCTAACACATTATTTTAGTTCATAGGGAGAACTGTTGTTAGACAAATTTCCCTGTAAAGAACTGGAGAGTGCCACAAAGTGCCAATCTGACTCCTTACAGTGGGGCCAGGTGTGTCTCTGACTCTTTTGCCTACTCTTGGGACTCTTTTCTTTCTATTGGGTTGCCATGTCCAGCCTGGATCTGAGGGCTTTGAGCTTGTCTTATTGTATCTTGTTTTGTCATGTTCGATGTTATGTTTTGGAGGCCTGCTCTTTTCTAAAGGGAAATGGAGGTAAAGTGGATCTGAGGGAGAGGAGGGGGAGGCTGAGGAAAGAGGAGGGAGCACAAAGTAAGGTTGGAGTGCATATTGCATAAGAGAAGAATCTATTTCATGGAAAGTGAATATTTAAAGCTTTGTCATCTTCCAGTATCTCTGCAGCTATTATTTGCATCTCTTTGTTTGTGATCATTTCAAAATGCATAAACTATACAAATAGAGGCCCTGGGCTCTATTATAATGTGCTGATTATACTGATTATAATGTGCTGACCTAAGGCTAAAGTGTTTTTATTTATTTATTTATTTTACCAGAAAAAAAAAAACAGTATGAAGACTGTAAATGACCAGGTGGGCAGAAGGGATGAATCAGTGGTTAGAGGACCCAAGTTCAGCTCCCAGAACCTGCACTGCAGCTCACAAGGATCTAAAGGCGCCCTGGCCTCCACAGACAGGCCCCCACACACATTTTTCCTCAAAATCTTTAAAAGATTACCAAGAAAAGGATTTGTAATAGATGTTCCTATATTATTGTACCACCAAAATGAAAGAGAACAGAAAAAAGTGATTGTCAAAAGAATTTTTCTTTATTATCGTTGTATTTAAATAAGAAATAAAGCTTTGAACAGTACAGCTTATTTTATTCAGATAAAATGCAGGAACAAGTGTGTAGAAATTAAATGAAGAAACCACTGTTATAAAGCAAGCTCATAGCAGAAACATAAAAACAAATTCCAATGTAGCCTCTGCCAGGAAGGAAATTTTTCCTTCTCCATTTCCTACTGTGCTGCTATTCCCTAGAGCAATGCTAGTACATGTCAAGTCTTCACAGACATTGTTTGTTTTTCCAGTCAGTGATATCTCAGAGGTGAGGAGTGTGTAAGGGCTTACTGCTCTTCCTGGTTAAATTCTCAGCACCCACAGGGTAGCTCAGAACCACCTATACTTCCAGTTCCAGAGGATACCAAACTCTCTTTGAATGTCCTCAGGCTCATGTACGCATGGTATTTATGCTTACATGCAGGCACTGACACATCCCAGAAAATAAAAAAAAAAAAGATGTTTTTGTTTTTCTTAAATATATGGGCAGGCACAATTGAGAATAGAAAATAGAAACTAAACACAGAATTGGAAGCCACTTTGGAGACAGCAGGTGGCTATTAAAACTTTATAAAAGGATATAAATGGTAAATAATTAATTAAGGAATAAGACTTAATTAAAATAAAAAAGATTAAAAATGTAGAAAAGTATAAAACCATACCAGTCCTGATGGTGCTGAGCGCTCTCTGTGCTACTTTATGGTTCGCGAGCAGGAGATTTCAAAACACACAGAGACAGACACAGACAGACAGACAGAGCCATGGGGCCATCCTTGATACAAGATTGCCAAGAATGCCCACTTTATTATGCTCAGGGGCAGCTTATATAGGGTTCTGGCCACTCCCCAGCTCTCAGGATCTTTTAGCAGCAGACTCATCAGAACCCACTCTCCTGCCATCACGGTCTCCTGCTCAGAGCAGAGGAAAACAAGTTGTTTACCAGAAATTCAGGGTCTGGTGGTCCTCAGTCCCCAACAGAAAAGTAAAAGATAAGCCATATTTGTATAGCTGAAATATCTAACAAAAGGGATGAGTTATATACAGAACCAAATATTTAAAAAACATTAATATATTTAGAAACAAACAAGATTTTAACTTTCTATTTCAAAGATTCACTCCTTCTTTCTATAAACAAGCAAAGAACTGGTTAAAAACAAAACAAAGGCACACAGATCTGTTAGACACCAAAAATAATGAATTAATTCTTTGTTTATCAGAATGAGATGTCAATCCTCTTAAACTGAAAGAAAAGGTAGGAATGACTTCAGACTCCATCACACTGTTCAATGGTAAAATCAAGTGTAGCAATTAAATCTTCAAAGAGATGACAGAACATGACCTGAAAATTACACCAACACCCATGCTATTGTTCAAGTGTAAAGGTAACACCTACCACTAACCGTGTTAGTTGCTTAACTCATCAGTAAGACCAGACATCTAACTAGAAGAAGCTAAAGGGAGGAGAGATTTATATGATAAGAGTCACATTGTGACGGGGCAGGGTCCATAATGAAGGGGGTGCTCCTAATGGCTTGAATTTGTGCCTAAGGCTTATCAGTTCTTCAGGAGCAAGGAAGGAAATGGAGGAAAGGAAACAGGACTGATACATGAGCCTCTACTAGTCCACTACCCACTTCTTCCAGCTAAGCTTTGCCCTCTAAAACTTCCAAAAACCATTAAAACAGCACCACCACCTGGGAACCATGTGTTCAAACACTGAGCCTGTAGAGGACATTTCACACCAGAACCCAACGACTGAACTGGAGTGTTTTCACACCTGTTGAAAGAAGTATTAAGAAGCAACTTCAGCTAACTGAGGGGTGAAAGGGCAGGAAATTTCTGTTGAAGAGTAAACCTATTTAATGTAAATCTACACCTAGGAAAATGTAGGGGTTATTATTACAGAAAAGAATATAATGCAATACATCTTTTTGTGGAAAATCCTTAAATAGCAAAATCTGAAAGGAAAAGAGAAAATGAAGTAGAAGCTAATATTAATGTAATTTCCTATTTTATATCCTGGAGTACCAAAACCACAATACACCAGTACTAGAGTATTCAATGTTGTGTTATTTGTAATGCAGGATATTACTAGCAATATAAGTGAGGAGAAATAGGATATCCATAAATAATCTAAAGTATATCTATACAAGAAAATACTATGTGCATTTAAAACTAGACACTATAAATTGATGAGGAACAATTTTTAAGATACACTGTTAAGAAGAATAAAAAAAATTCAAGACCAGTCCATAAAAATCATTATCATAGCTATGAGGAAAGATACATGATAGAAAAAAAAGATGATAGCTATAGAGATAGATAATAGATAGATGATTTCCACAGATAAATAGATAGGTAGGTAGATAGAATGATAGATGATAGAGATGGATGGATAGATAGATAGATAGATAGATAGATAGATAGATAGATAGATAGATAGATAGATGATTGATAGATGATAAATATATAACAGAAACAGTTTCAGGAAATTGTACATAAAGTTAAGACAATGGCATATAATTCTACAACAGAATTTGTCTTTGTGAAGGACATACAAACAATTGGATTATGGAAATATAATAAATACACATTTTCAATATGTGCCTCTTTGAGCTTTGTGAAATTTACTCACTGTACATGAAGTGTCTCGACAGAAAAAAAATGAATGAGATAATTTTTTTAGTCATACAACATGGCAAACATTTTATGTTTTTACCTGACTTTTATTAGATATTTTCTTTGAGAAAGAACTCAAAGGAAACACAGTGGTTATCCCTGAATGTGAAAGATTCAGGACTCAAGATCTGGTGAAACGATGTGATAAAATAAAGAACTGTGAGACAATGCAAGTGTCCATATTAGGTCAACCTGATTAGGATCAAGTAAAAACATGAGACAAAAATAAGTAACAACTTGAAAACACAACTGAAGCATTTTTGATAAGGGTAGATACATGAGTAGCCAAGTTCGACACTTTATTCCATTTCTAGACACAAGATGTAGGTAAGTAGCTGAGAGAATAAGACAAACTAAATATGCGGTAGGTTCCCTTGGTACCTAACATGAGAGTCCTGAGAAACTTTGAGGGAAACCATAAATAACAACATGATCTCAAAGAAACAAGGGCAAGGGCAAGCTTATTTCAATGTGTTGGCTGCACTTCTCTGTTTATTAAAGAACCATATTCATGGAGTTTAGAAGTCCACATGTCCTACCAGATTTTGATGAATAAATAAAATTTTGGTCAATAAATATATTTGAATTGGGGCATCAGTGTCAAATATTTAAATGATAGGTCCATGCATCTGAAAGAAAACAATAAATGGAATTAAATGTGAAGAGTTCTTACCTTGGCAATTAAGATTTAATTCTGATTTGTAAAAATTGCTATAAACATGTGAATCCATTACACATCCACAGCGTTACAGGTTTTGAGTGACTAACTGACTTCTGGAGATTGTGAGGATTGGATCCAGGCCTTGTATATAGCAGACAAGTGATCTGTGCCTGAACTGTAACTCTGTCCCAACAACACAGGCACTGGACTTGAAGATTTACGAAGTTTGGGAAGTAACTGAAACTCCTCTATGCAATGGAAAGCTGTTTTTCTTAAAAAAATGTTAATCTTTGCGTAGTTATATAAAACTAAATATGAAAAAGTGTGGAGTTGTAAAATAACTATCTCTGTTCATAGAGACCTGAAAAAAAATCTTCCTTATTCAGCCAAAGACTGTTCTTGGTTTGAGTTCATCTTGATTCTTCAACTAACACTAAGTCTTTGTTCACAATTTTTTGTTCTGCCTTGATCTACATTGGTGTCTCATTTTCTTGTACTAGAGAATATATTTCTTTAAAAATTCCCCTTTAAAGAGATAATTGCCTGTATCTCACTTCAGATTCTGGGTTATTATCAATTTTATCTTCAAGGAGACTTCAGTCTCTTTCTTCTCTCGAGAATAGCTGCTATGGTGACCTATGCTGGCTTTTCTTCAACTCTGTGATCCTGCATCCTTCCTCATGTGGATAGAACATTCTGCAATACCGGCCCTTATGACAATGAAATGCTTGCTGCTTATTCTTCCCTGCAAAGGGAGAAGTGGGCTGCTTGATCCTGCATCCAGACTGAAAACATTCTCCTTACAGGAAGGAATCATAGATTCCATAAGACTTCTTGGGTGATAAGCAAACTATAATCGATCTATAAATAGTCAACATGGCTATTATTGCTTCAGGAGTTATAATTATCTGCTCTTAAAATCTTCTGTTGAAATATTTGTATATATGTCCTAGTTGTCATTCTATCCTATGTGTAGAGCAAGCCTATTCAGGAAGGTTACTTATTTTTGCTAAAAAAAATGTTTAATCTAAAACTAGTATTTCTATAAAGTATTCATTAGATGGCATGTATAATGGTAAAATATTTAGGAGGCATAAGCAGGAAGCTCATTTTAATTTTTTCATTATCAATAACCCTCTACATTACAATTTACTTAACAGTAGTAAAATGGAAATTCGGGATGTATCTAGAAAATTCCACTTTAAGTGTAGTTATTAAGTTGCCTCAATTCAAACTTCCCTTCAAAAAACACATCATGGAAATTACTCTTTCTATCTTCCCATCTTCTAGCTACAGGGCATGGTGGTGCATTTTTTAAAAAGAAAGAAACATGTTCAGGCCTGGTTGCAATTTAAAATATCTTCTCATATTTAAAATGAGTAAATTACTTCTGGGACGAAAATATTGAATGATTCCTCAATAGCAAGTTCAGTCTTTGTGGTAACTTCTTAATATAAATCACACATTTTAATGTGTTAGCTTACATTACCATGTCTTCATTCATTTTTGCTTGTTTTATAAAGCAGCCGACAAGAATTTAGTGGTAGTGATTTATCATAATATAAGTTATAGAAATGATAATTTTTACTAACTTGAATATATATATATATAGTATAATTGTACTCTAGAAAAAATACTTTGAATTCAAACAGAATTATTTTAATACTCACAAAATGAATAAAAATACAACAAATAACCTTTCAGCTCCTGTAAAGGAAGTATATCTTATATAACTTCAGTTGCAAAATTGCATTCAACAGAATCATTTACTTATATAATTTTATGTGTCCAAATGTTTTGTTTCCATGTATGTAGTACAGCTTATGTGTGCAATAACAGCAGGAGAAGAAGAAGGCTTAGAATTCCTTTATACTGTAGTTACTGATGATTGTAAGACAACAGGTGGATGCTGGGAACAATGGATCTCTGCAAGATCAACTAGTGGTCTTAAGGGCTGAACTGTCTCTCCCATCCATAAATTCTATCCATTCTTGATAGCATCATTTACATTCATCCTGCCATATAAATAGCATCTTATACACTGTAGGTAGAATTTTTGTAAATATAAGTTATTTGAATCTTAGCGTAATGATTAAGGCAAGGTGAGGACAACAGCAGCAGTGATGACCTCAAATGCATTATCAATAGCAGAAAACAGAAAGAAAAAGGACAAGTACAAAAGCATTGCTGTAAACAACCCATAGGTGGCCCAAGGATAGCATGTATAATGATAGCACACTAAGAAGAAGAATCAGATTAAAATCAGAAAGTTTAAAAATAGCATACTATTTACTTTTGTATTACATGATGAAAAATACCTACCATGAAGAAAGAGGGTTTACTTGGGCTCATGGTTTCAGAAGTTTCAGTGCATCATGGCAGGGAAGCACAAAAGAGCAGTTTACATCATAGAGAACAGAAAATGGATAGAGGGAGCACAAAAAGTAATGAGGTCAATGTGCAGCCCCAAAGGAACCCCTCTATGCTTTATGACTCCTTATGCTTTCATCTCTGCTCACAACTCCCCATTAATGCCATAAGGTGTTGAGTACATCATTATTTATGTATTAAGTCAGAACTCTCATGATCTAATGACCTCTGAGACATAGCTAGGGGGCTGTACTGATCTATATAACATCTCTTAATCCTATCAAGCTGATAACCAAGCTAACCATCATAAAAAAGGTAAATATAATAGTAGTCATTTCAATGACTGGGAAACATCCTAAGTTTACTATGTATACTGAAAGATGATTATAGAAATTCATTAGGCAATGTGAAGAATTTCCATTATAACAGAAGGGTTCGTAGGTTAAAGAGAAGAACAAACATCACAAATGAATGCTACTAAGGAAATAAAGAATTCAGTACTGAAAGAATTCTGCAATTTCATCATAACACTATAAAACAGACATGCACGAGACACCAGTTTATATCACAGACATTTTATAAGAAGGACCTACATTGTAAGAAAAATGTTTAAAAATATATAGATTTAACAAAAAAAAATCACAGAAGTCTTTTTAACAATTGGTGTCAGTCATGTTGACAGTCAGTGGAGAAATTGGACTGAATAAGAAACTGCTCCTTCTAATGTGACATTAGTGACATAGTCATCAAAGCAATTAGCATTTAGAACTCATCTCTCTGACTCTTTCCTGCACCCTCTTCCTTGTGTTTCCTGTGCTCACTGGTGTGAACTGTTCTTCCATGCCTTCCATGGAAGATTGAAAGAGCCCAAGAAGTTCAATTTCAATCTAGGTTGCCTTATGTCACCAAGCAGCATGAAAGTAGCCATTTTAGCTACCACACTTGTAGAAAGGAACTTGTTAGGCCATATGATCCCCTCTAAACACACTTTTCTTATTGTAGAGATTTGACTATACCAAATTCAAAGATGTGAAGATTACAATAATTGTCCAAGAAATTTGATTAGTATAGTCTGTCTAGGTTACTTGGGTAAATACAAAACCTTTTTCCTAATACAATGGGGCATGTCTTTTTTATCTATGTTATTCTGTCCACTAATGTCCGCTAATTCTGGTAGGCAGCATCAAATATGAGCAGCTCCTCAGTCTGAGAGTGGAAACATCTATTCTGTCCCCCATAGTAAGGAAAATTTGCCCTTTTGGAAGGCCTGAGAGTATTTTGCTTCTTATGATGTCCAAAGGCCATATTTACAACCCACCTCTACCTTGATTTATTACAAAGTGAACATCTTTCTCCATTAGCCAGGACATATATAATCCATTTTTCAAAGAATAAGAAATAGCTGCCTCCTTCTTGGTGTTGAGTTCATTTCTGTGTCATCTCTCTTGCTGCTGTGACCAAATTCCACAAATAAAAAAAAAAAGCTACTTCAAGAAAAATGTTTGATTTGAGATTTAAGTAGGATGGGAAGGCCATCATGACAACGGAGGCAGGGGGCAGCTGGTCATGTTTTATCCATAGTTAGGAAGCAGAGAATAGAAAGAGAGGCTGTGTAACAACAAAAACCAATACTAACAACCTGCTTCTTCCAGTGAGTCCCCAGCACCATCAGCTGGTGATCACATGCTCAAACATGTGACCCTACCAGGAACATGTCACAACCAGCCACAATGATAGGGACTGGAAAAGTGTAATTAATTTATAATATCTAATATCAATGCATATGTATATATTGATTTTAGCACAAATATATGACTGTGGAGATTATTTCATTCAATGGTATGTGCTAATATTCCAACAAGTAATGCTGATAGACTTCATTTGATATTTTTATCTTTATATTGTTTTCACTTATCTCTAGAGTCTCAGCCATCTTTAATCACTGAGCTTCTCCCACGTTCTAAATTTTGAGGGAAACAATAGTAATGATTTAAAGTCATTACTCTTCTTTGGGACCAACATTTCTAACAGTACCTGAAACTACGCCTGCAGGGTAAATCACATTCCATAAAAGCTCTTTGAATAAGGACATGAGTAACCACAGGGAAAGCAGCTCACTGTCTTGGACTCCGAGGACTGAAACAGCAACCTGATCCCAGGGTAGTTGCTCTCTCCCTCATTCTTGTCACCAACCGAGATAGCTGAACTCTGCTCTCTCACCTGTAGGAGTTACAGTCCACCACTGACCCCCAGTGCAGGCATTCATGTCACATCTATTGTCCCATACTCTGTAGCTCCTTCCCAGGAGAGTGTTCTGTGGGCATTCTGGACTTCGGAGATCACTGAGTGGTTCTCAAACAACGGCTCCACGGGGCCTATGTGAACCAGACTGAGGATTCATTGTCAAGTGTGGGTCCAAAGTTCTGCTTGATTTTCTTCGTTCTCTTGAGTTGTGATTTCTCTGTCCTCTGTGTGCTGTGATTACCATTAATGAATAAAGAAACTGCTTTGGACCTATAGCAGGGCAGAATTTAGCTAGGTGGGGAAAACTAAGCTGAATGCTGGGAGGAAGAAGAGTGGAGTTAGAGAGAAGCGATGAAGCTGCCAGAGACAGAGATAGACTCTGGGAACTTTAGCCAGTAAGCCACTGTCATGTGGCAATACACAGATTAATAAAAATGGGCTAAATTAATATGTAAATATGTAAATAAATTAATATGCTAAATTAATGGGTAAGCAGTGATTTAATTAATACAGTTTCTGTGTGATCATTTTGGGTCTAAGCTAGCCAGGCGGCCAAGAAGAACAAGCGGCCTCCTTGCAACAGAGTTGTCTGTGAATGGTTGGACTGCAGGAGCACACAACTCCCTACAGAATTTTCAGCTCTATTGACAACCTTGTCTCCTATTAATGCAGACATGGGTTTTATCTTATCATATAGATACAGAAAAAAGTTGTGACTGATCACACAAAATATTTTAGCCCAATTCCTTAAATGATTCATGGACTTTCAACAGAAACAAATTGATGCAGCCTCGAGGAATATTATGACTCGGAAAACAGTGCTGTTTTTCTTTCTGTTTTAACATTTCTCTGCAATGGTTGGATTTGTTAAAGCACTGAAGATAAATAAAGAGAAAGACTGTAAAAGGGAAAGACATATTAACCCCTTATTTTTCATACTATGCTTCCTTTCCATATCAGCTTTCTGCCTCAAGAATCTTGAAGGAGAAAATGCAGCCTGGTTGAACATATTGACTGCAAAAAAACACAGAGGCCATCCTGACACTCTACTTTGTTCCCAGTCGTTCCCCTACACAAAGAGCTCTGCATTAGATGTTATAGTTTTTATGGGAGCTTGTATTGATAGCTTTTATATTAAGAGTATTTAGTATGCTACTAAATAGTGGTATGACCATAGGTAATAATTACATACTATGTAATTTTAAGAGCTAGAAACACTGTTTTGAACATTTCCATCATAAGGAAACAATAAATGCTTGGGTATATAAACATGCTTAACCTGTTTCAAACATTATAACAGGGTAAGAAAGTATTGCATATTATCCCATCAATAGCGTATTTTTAACATTTTGCATTATATCTAAATTTTTATTTTAAAAATTTAAAGTACTTAATAAGCAATATAAATGTGATAAATTTAGAAAAGTACTGAGGGAGGTTAAAAGCATGAAGCCTTTGAGAAACAGAAGAGCAAGAGCACAACAGCTGCAAGTGGACTATGCTGAGGACATTGAGGATGGAGGGAGAACCAAACCTAGAGATGCATGGTAGTTCTGATGGAAACTAGAGTACCTGCTAGGGATGCGATACTGATGACGATACTGCCTGCAATGGGTATTCTTGGTTGCCAACTTGACTACGTCTGAAATTACCTAAAACCCAAATGCCATTAGTCTGAGAGTTTTTTTTTGTTTTTTTGTTTGTTTTTCTTAATTAATTGATTTGAAGTTGTTAGACCCACTCCTAGGTCTGATCTTTGAGGTGGGAAGATCCACCTTACATCTATCTGCACCACACCTGCTTTGCCTGCTTGCTCTCACTCTCCTAGCAGTCCACTCTTCACTGGCATTTGAGTCCACTTGTCCACTTCTTTAAGATTCCAGTGTATACTGAAGACCAGCAAAGACATCCAGCCTCATGGACTGAGAAACTACTGTATTCTTGAATTTTCTTTGGTAGAAGTCATTGTTGGATGTGGTGGGCCACAGCCTATAAGTCATTCTAATAGACTGTCGTGTGTGTGTGTGTGCATGATGTATGTATGTATGTATATCCATTCTGTAAGTTCTATTCCTCTAGAAAACTCTGATTAACACAGAAAGGCAACATCCATGTCCTTTCCCGATTCTTGGCAAAAGAAAAGCCACCTTTGGTAGCACTAATGACATCATTCTTGTCCTCAACAATGATGTCTTTCTCTTGCTTACTCAAGATATTCTATAGGAAATATTGCTTCACATTCCCTGACACCAAATAATCTTAGTAGATATGTTAAAAATAGATTGCAATAGTTAGTTGTTTACTATAATATCATTGTATATATTTATTATAAACCTACTGAAAACTATAAGACATTATATTTTCATTGAGTCTGTTTCTTTTGAGATTTCAGTCCTACTCTAACTTTTGCATTGAAGTTTTATAGCAATTTTTGTCAATAAACATATATTAAGAATGAGATGTGTAAACAAGAGCTTTCTCTGACTGTGTTGCCTGCTTTGGAGACCCATTCCTTCTACCAGATCACCTCATTTGGCTTTAATAGATGAGGAGTGTCTAATCTCATTGCAACTTGATATACAATGGCTGGCTGAGACCCATCGAAGGCCCTCCTGTATCTGAAGAGAAATAGTGGATGAGAAGTACATGGGGTAAGGGGGGAACTGGGAAGAGGGGAGGGGTGGAAACTTTGATTGGGATCTAAAAGCAAAATAAACAACAAAAAAGAAAGTTTTTTTTAATAAAAAGAATTAGGTGAATCTACATTCAAAATCCAGATACATTTAATGGTTGTACCACCCAATCACCTTTAGATCTATGATAATAATAGTTAATACATTTAGGTTATACAAATAATAATAATTAACTCATAAAACTTGATTTGCATGAGATTATATAGATATGGGCCTCAGAGGCTACATTTATAACTATCTGTGTCAGTTAATCTTCCTTGTCAACCTGATAAGATTTGGAATCACCATGGACACACACCTCTGAGGGTGTCTACAGAAAGGTTTACCTGAGGATAGAGGACCAGCTTTAATGTGGATAACACCATGTCCTAAATTGGGGCCCAAGATAGAATGAAGAGGAAAAAAATGACCTGAACACTGGTGTCCACCATTCTCTTCCTGAGTAATGGTGCAGTGTCTCCTGACACTTCATATTCCGCAATGTGACAGAATGCATCCCCTCTTGAACTATGCGACAAAATGTTAGATCACGGCAATGGGAAAAGTAACCAAAGCACCAATCATACTATTGCTTGACCTTCTGCTTTACAGCCACTCTGAAATGTAGCTTCAAAATCTTGCTGACAAAGGGCTGATTTAGGTTTTCCTTGAATCTTGAAGGTTATGGGGAAGGTGAGAAAATTCTGTGCATACAGTGTCTGGGTTCTAAGGAGAAATATTCAATGGGGAAAAGAATATGGGCAGAGCAAGGTCATGTACAACAGGAAGAAAGAGGGGTTCTCAAGTTGCTAGCAAGAAAGCTTCAAATGTCAGCAAACTGAACTGTGTGGAATAGTTGAAACCCATGCTCTTCACCCTTACAAGGGAGCGTTGAAATATCATGTCAGAGTTCACCAAGTTGATTTGACGCTAGTACCTCTTTATTTCTAAAATGGGCAGTATCCATGTAATCCCCACTCATTGAGGAAGAGTCTGATGAAAGCCACAGTGTGCATTCATGTCAGTTAAGACTAAGCCAGAGGTGGGGATCCCACAACCTACATACTGTGAACCAGAGTGTTTTCAACAAAGCTCTTGATGACTGGCAAAACTAACCAGCCTAGGAACTTTGTTAGAGGTTTGCTCACAGATCGCTTCCCCAGAATCTTTAAAGTAATATGGATTTATGCCCCTACACTGCTGAGAACTTTTTGGTGTGTACTACTTGACTATCAAATCAAGTTTTATTTTGTGTTTTTTAAAGAGAGAGAACATAAAATTGGGTTTGTAGGGTGGTGAACTCTGGGAGGAATGAGAGAAGAGGAAAACATGATCAAAATACATATCGTATGAAAAACAGTTATAGAAAAAATCAACACTCATATTTTTTTTTAATTTTCAAATACTAATATAATAATTCTACTAGGTGCTCACAAGGACTCTAAACATTGCTTCAGATAACTCGGTATTAAAACAAACAAACAAACAAAACAAGAAGTCACTTGGGTCCGTCAGTTACATATAACAAATTACAAATAAGAGTTCTGATAATCAACGAGTTGTGGAGGAAAACACAAAATTCAGCCTCCTCACCACAAAGCAAAGTTGCTCTATCGTAATTCACTTGCCTATTCCAAATAATTCTATAGCAATTGTAGAAAAAAGTCTATTTTTGAATGCTAGCATGTATTGGGGGAAAATCCAGGATGACTAAGTCTTCTGGCATGTATTTTAGCTATTACAGCTGTTTGCAGTATATGTATGTGCTATATCTATATTTGAAATCTCTGCTGTTGCATTCACCATCTGCCCAAAGATGAGCGAAAATTCCTATGTTTTTTGTTCATTGCTTATGAAACTGCACATAGCAATTTGCCAAACCTGTATCATTTTCCTCTACCCCCTTTCAAGCATCTAGCCAATATTGTAGAGATGTTAGAGAAAAGCTGTGAGGGTTCCTTAAAGTCACAAGCATATATTGACTCAATGTGTAGGATGTCTTCCTTTAATTTTGACCACCAAATAGTCATTAACTAGTAATTACAATGTTATCCAGGAAACTGACTTTTAGACATCAGAATCCTTTAGAATACAGTGTAAAAGAAATAGTGTCATAGGTCCCTGAGGCACAAGCACAGCCCTCCTGTGTGAGTTTTTCTTGTAAAACTCTTCTTTTTGGTCCTCTGGTCCTAGACTTCAGTGAGGATATTATTTTAAAAGGAAAACAATGAGACTTAACCAAAACAAAACACAAAACTAGAGAGGAATGTAGATAACCCAAGGTCAGCTATCAAACAGGGAAACAATAGTCTTAGAACTGCAGTACTGATAATAAGACACTCCCAGTATCACACTCCATTGTACTCCATCACCATGGAAGAAAGGCACAACAATCTTCCTTAGTCTTTCCTAAATTTCAAATTTGGTGGTGCTTGGAGTTTAAATGAAAATTATTTCCATTTAAAACTGTTTCCATCAGTATTGAGATGGCTGAGATGGCTCAGTAGATAAAAGTCCTTGCCTCCTTGCCTGATAACCTGAGTACAATTGCTGAGACCACATAGTATAGAAGCCCTGACTTCTGCAAGGTGGCCTGTAACCTCAACATAGACTGTGAAACACACACACACACACACACACACACACACACACACACACATACACACACACACAAATAAAACAAATAAATGTAATTTCAGAAATTAAAGAATATCAAAATTACTTAAAATTTATGAAATTGGTAATTTAAAGGTTATGCTTGATTTTCCATTAAAACTTAATTTACTTTTATAGGGAGAAGGGGAAGAAAGGAAAAAAAATTTATTTCTTTAATTATGTTCTTGAATGGAAAAAATAAAACAAAACAATGTATGGGAAAAATAAATAAATAAATAAATAAATAAAAGAAAAAAAAATAAAATGACCACAATAAAGAAATTTATACTTCTAGGCAACATATAATTCTATACAATTTACGTTTAATTCCACAACTTAATAATCAATTAGATTCATGATTTAAATCTATGTAAATTGAATTTGAGTTTAAACTTCTACTGCAAGTGATTACAGCTGAAACAAACACTCCACACTTCTCATGCGAAGCTAAATTCCATCCACACAGAGTGGGCTCTCAGACAAATGAGCACAATTAAATTTAAAAAGATAAACTTTGTGTCAGCCCTTACTTGTGACTCCCTGGAACCACTTATAAATGAGTGGCCAGGACACAACAGGGACATATCTCAGCTTATTCTGAATCTTCACACCAGATATCATCCAGGATGGGATGCCTTACACTAGCCAGGGACACATTCTTCTATTCATTGACACCCCTTTGTAAAATGATTTCCACATTCAGTCTATTTTTACCCGTAAACATTGGCTAAGCCTACCTTTGAAGAATGATATCAAACCCAGTGACTGAAGACACATGTAGGATGCTTTAAGTTAATTTTGTGGGCAGACAAAATTTGTAACTGAACAAGTATAATGAGACAGTCATAGCTTCCATCTAGCCTGCAGTCAGACGTAGAGTTACACCCTGATGTCAACAGAAACTGAACCAAGGGATCAGTTTCCTTCTTAGCCAGTACTATAAGGGTAGAAGGGTTTGTTTGACAATCAGTACATTAAACGCAAAGAAGATTTACATCAAGCAAGAATAATAAAGAGTTTGGGTTCATCACATAGAGTCAGTGTGGGGCATGATAGGTGACAAATTAAACATTTTGAGTCTCTAAGGTAACTCATAATTTGCTACAGGTGCTGATATCACTTAGCATCTGGTGCAAGGTGCTGAAAGCAGCAACCCCTACCCTGAAAGTGCTACAGAATTCTTTGGAGACCTAAGTGCTCGGGACTGCAGTATGCATGGAGAAGATAGCCAGCCAACAACACAGAGCAGGCACTGCTTACTAAATGCAATCAAGTAGGCTTGATGGGAAGAGTGAGTAGCAACATTTAGGAAGGCTTGACCACAAGAGTTGCCTCTGAACGTATGTATTTGTAGGACTTTAGTGATCTCAATAAAAAAGACCATAGACAAGTTTATTTGGGGATTTGCTTGACTTTTCTTTCTGCCTTCAAGTTCCTGATTAGCATTATTAACTGTTCCGAGTTATGCGATGTGAAAGAATCACAGTTACCATTTTAGGCAAGACATTGTACAACAAGACAGTACAAGAACAAAGGTGTGAGCAGAGAGAGCCTCCAGATCTGTGATGGTTGTTATAAATCTCACGCTCTTCGGGGATACTCTCTTTTAAGCTGTATGCCAACTATACATCAGAGGCAAATCCCATCCCATCAGTTGCTGCCCAGAACCTGTCAAGACACTTGCGTGGCTTGGAATTTTACCCAAGCCTCTGAACAGGGAGGGCTTAATGGATCAGTGATGAAATAGCAGCTGTCTCCCTCTTCACCCTCTTTACTTACCTTACCCAACTTGGCAAATTCCAAAAATAAAAGCTCTCTGTCTCTCTCTCTCTCTGTCTCTGTCTCTTTCTCTGTCTCTCTGTCTCTCTCTCTCTCTCGTGTGTGTGTGTGTGTGTGTGTGTGTGTGTGTGTGTGTGTGTGTGTGTGTGTGTGTATGTGTGTCTTACAGTAGAGAGCCCTGGAATCAGACTGGATTTCAAGTGATTAGTGTGGTAACTAAACGTAATAACTCATGCAAAATCCTTAAAACAATAATTGCTCACTAAAGAAGGAATTATAAAATTCCTACAAAGATAGCATCTGTAAAGAAGCTAGCTACCACTGCCTTGTTAATCTAAGAGGTAATCAGAATTGATTGAATTGGCAAATCTAGTTCTTCGTTAGTGATGTTTAAAGATGTAAGGAGACTGACAAAGTTGAATTTTAATCTAGTTTGTGTCTGTGAGTTTGTCACATGTCAGACATAGAGAAAAACTAAAACATACTCACTTAACATTGTTTTGAAGACAGTTTAGTGATCTGCTTGCGAAACCCTAAACACATCAAATGAAAGAGATAATCTGTCAGTCAAATCTGAATGGTGTGCCATGTCTTCATTTGAAAATGGAGACTCAGATCATATTTCAGAAATCCCATGAAAATGTTTCAATTGAATATAGTGTAGAATATCAGTCAGCAGGAAAACCATTCTCCCTGTGTGGACTGTTAGACCAATTTTGTTCCACTAAGTGGTTTAACCAATCATTGCCTGTAGATTTTTGCCTGAATGCACCTGTTGGGCATTCACTACACTTGCCACATTTCATATGTGCACACCACCTCCCCTACTTAGATCTATTCCCTATCACTTAATCTAGCCAAACACAAGTATCTTCTCTGGTACTAGTAGGAATTCCAGAATCCCTACATTGCTGAATCTGAAGGGTTCTTGGATCACACACCAACCTCCCAATATTTCCAGAAGGTCTTTGGAGCTTTGAAACCCTCCCATCTGCCTGCTTCTCAGCACAGCATGGGATGCCCCAAAGCCTCCATGACGTCACCCTCTTTCGGGTACCACCACTCAAGAATTAGTCACTGGTTTCCTACCTTCTCTCTGTACTCTTTCCCTGGACCATTCTGTTTAGTTATTCGTCTATAAGTTCTTCCACATTCCCCACCTTCTCACAACACCATACCTACAGCTTCCACTCCAGAGCATTCGTCTGATCTGACTTCTTTCTTTGTTTTTATTTCTACAAGCACCCTTTATCTAAGACAAAAAAAAAAGGCCACTACAACCATGGTGATAGCCTCTTATACCAGCTTGACGCTGAGCTCCCTTTATCCACTGCTCACCAGAGTCAGAGAATGCTTCAGAAAAGGAGACCGAATGATGTTCCTATCAAGCTTTAAATGTTTCAGGCCCTTCTTAGCTCATCTAGGAAATAAACTTTGAAAGCCCTGCCTTGCACTAAAGTGGATACAATGATAAAACACATCCACACTCTGCACGTGTACCTTTGATCAATTTTCTCTTTGCTTACCACACTGGCTTCATCTGTATTTCTAACACAAGTCAGTCTCTCTCTTGCTTGGGGCATTCACATTTGCTGGTAATCTCCTTTCCATTGTTGGAATGAATTGCTTCTCCCCTTGTGAGGTGGAGTCTTTTTCCTCCCCTTGATTCTCAGCAGGCTTGTTTCCTCAGTGCAAATGATGACACTATCTAACTTATGCGGCTTCTGACGCTGGGCAATAAGAAGCATAATTCTCGAATCACTCACTCATGGAGCTAAGCCACCGTACTGGAAGAAGAACAACTAATTCGCAAGGAAGTCCACCTGGTGAGAAACCAATGTCCATTCCCCAAACTACTGCCAACTTCTACATAACCCCAAGAAAAACATGTCCTGGTACAAATGAGCCAACAAACAAGGGATTCTCTAACCCCACGACCATTCTACACAACACACTGAAAGAATCAGGAGATACGTTAAGATTCCAACAAGAAACTCCTGATACATTCAAAATAACATAATTCAGAAAAAATATTAATAAAAATTGTTTTCAAAGGGCTAGCCATGGTTTAGGCATAGGGTGGTGTCACTATCCTATTGCCAACAGACAACAGGGGACAAGAAGACAGAGTGAGCAAAATCCAAGTGAGAGGTCTTGTGGAGCTCCATTCCGCAAACTTTTTTTCTAAGTAGTGAAACAGGACACCATCAATGAAGGAGCAAGACAGAAAATCATATCTCTACTTCCTCTCTTTGCACTCCCTTCCCCTCATTTCCTGCAGAGCTGCTCATTGGCTTAGTAAAAATGAGCATAAAGACAAAGAGGCCATGGTAGACTCTATACATGCCAGACTTCCAGGACTGATATACAGCTGAGGATTGCAGAAATTAGTTTTGAAATATTGAACTGCAGATGGCTGATACAGACTACATGCCACTGATACTACCCAACATAGACCTTCTGCTGAAATATAGACATGGAAAGTCCAAAGAGTTCCATTATGTAAATAAAATTCAGAAGAGCAAGAGCAACATACTCTTACAACTATATTGCAAAGTAACCATTTTGCCAAATTTACCAAAATTTGAGAATTGGGAAAAAGATAAATAACTGTGGTTATATGAAGGTAAGAGAACCATAGCAAGCAATACCCATGTCAGTAGACAACAGGGGCAGTTTCCCAGGGAAAGTAGCCAATAACACAAAAAATCCTCCTCACATTAATCCCCTTCACTGTAGTCTGCTCCCTTTTTCAGGGCACGTGTCACAATTTGTAAATAGATGTTGCTCTATTTCCACTTTTTACCTGTTTCATAAATTTCACAAGGATATATAGTGTGTCTATTTCCACCACTGAGTATAAGGGTCTACATTAGCCTCTGATGTCTGCACTTTCTCTGAAATGCTTGGTAAGTGAATAAACACATTTATCTATGCTTCAATATTCTTCCTGTACAGCACCCTCCCAAGGACCTCATGAAATCTCAGCATCATAGTTCTTTGTATTGATTGTGTCTTATAAACTTACCACTGTAGTTTTATTCAATTAATGGCACAAATTAATTTAGGAAAACAAAAAACATTTCAGTGTCTTCAAATTTTATGCCAATTCCTATTTTTATGAATTTGTTATGGTGATAGTGCAAACACTCCGTGTAGGGAACCGAGGCTTAAGCCAGTGATCTAGAGTAGTCCCTGATAATGCTGTCTCTTAAGAACCACGTGGTGGGGCTTGAGAGATAGCTAAGTACTTAGAAATATATTCTGCTCTTGTTAAAGACCCAAGTTCGGTTCCCAGCATCCATCCAGCAGTTCACAAATTCTTGAAACTCCAGCTCTAGGGGATCTGACACCTTCTTTTGGTATCTGCAGGAGCCTAAAATGAGAAGAACACCCTGATACATAGACATGCATACATACACAGAATTTTTAAAACAGTGACATTTTTTAAAGAATCATGTGGTAGAACTGCTGAGACACCCCAAAGGGGAAAAGCACTTGTTGAGCGCACATCCTGACCTGGTTATTCTCAGGAAATACAAAGTAGAATGAAAGAATCAGCTCCGAGAAACTGTCCACTGACTCCACATATACATTATTTTATGTTGTGCCCCTGCCCCAACACACACAAAGTTTAAAAAATAAAACATGATAATGTGTGTAATCTTTGTGGGTCTTGTGGTCGGTTCACTATAATAGCTGATCTGCCACAGTGTACAGACATATACCATAAGCATTACCTAAGTGAATAAGCAAGGCAGTTCTTCAATCAAATGTTATTTATAAAAACAGCTGGCTATCTGTTTTTGGCTGGTGGCTCTAGTTTGCCAACTCTTGATTGATATAATTCAATTAGAGTAAATATTTAATTATACATAAGAAAGTGATTAACAGGATTATGTTTCTTCTTCTGTTGCTTGGTATTGGTACATTTTTTAGTAAAATATGCTTACCACATTATGCTCATCCATAGAAACATTTGCAAAAAAATAAATTAACACAACCTCATTTTCTTCTAATCTGAAAATTTTAGATAATTTTATTTGCCTTTAAATTCCACTTATAAATAGTAACATAGTTATGATTTGGGGCAGAACAACTCTTTCTTGCAGGTTGTTAAAATATCTGTCCTTCATATAACCACTTTATGTTCACCTGAAATTTTTTGTGGACACTTACTTTATAGTAATGAAATAATTTTGCAACATTATATTTTTTATTTCCACTTTTTCTTATCAGAATATCCATCACTTCTAAATACTTAGAAAGCAGTCATAATTTTCCTTTAAGGTATTCAAATGCTAGCGAAAAATAGTAGCACTATTTCAAATTAAGCTTTCCAAAGCAGTGCTTCATTTAAATTTAACAACTATTATTTTACTATCTAAAAGTAAAATCAAATCATGACTTCTAAGATATAATAAAACATTACATTTATTTATCTTGGATGAATTAACACAAAAGAAATAAATGACATATTTATTTTCCTCCAGTAAGTTCTAAATAATTTGTAATGCTTAAATTAATGACACATTTAAAAATGAATAGTCTAACAATATTAACTTTTATTGAAAAATGGTCTTGCTTCTATTTTGAAAACCCCTTGTATTTTGGCTTATGTTAAGATTATAGAAGTCTTTAGCCAGGTGGTTGTGGTGCACATCTTTAATCCCAGCACTCAGGAGTTAAAGGCAGGCTGATTTCTGTGAGTTCGAGGCCAACCTGGTCTACAACAGCTAGTTCCAGGAAAGGTACCAAAACTATTCCAAGAAACCGTGTTTTGGAAAACAAAATAAAAATAAATAAATAAACAAGAAGAAAACAAAAGATTATAGAAGTCTTTAAATAATTGGAACTACTAGTGGTATTTATCACACACACACACACACACACACACACACACACACTTTTTCTTTTAAAACAAACCATTTTGGTTTGGTTTTTGCTTGGCAGACTGTTGGATTGGAATTTCTTGTTTCAGATGATCAATAATTAGAAAAACCTTCTGATGAAAAGGACAGGTTAGTGTGGATTCAGTACATAAATCTCCCTGCCCACTGTTCATAGCATATAACAGCAGTACTCATGCCCACATAGTGTGTTTTCAAACACAATATAAACATATATATGTATATGTATATATATATATATATATATATATATAAGCATTTACACACACGAACTTGTGATTTAATGTGTAGTTCAGTAGTTCGGCGGGGAAGTGTAATAAACGATTTAAGGTATCTGATATTTTACAGGTATACATGTCCTAACCATATACTTCATCATTAAACATAGGAGCTGTGTGATACCCATTGTGAAATGGAAACAGTTGCCCAAAGCTACAAAATAAAAACATTTTGCTTCCACACAATTTATAGATCTGGTTTAATTAATGGTTCATCTGTAATATTTCCCTGGCTTTTGTGGACTTACTGCTTTATTAAATTCATCAAACGTGTGCTTAATTTCTGCTTCCCTTTTGCATAAGAAGTGAAAGTTAAAGACACTAGTAATGTTTAATGGTTTTTGAGGAGAGAGCAAGCAAGAGAGAGAAGGGGGAGTAGGGAGAGTAAGACCTTAAGCATTGAGGTCTTAGAGGACAAGAAATGCGGGGCGAGTCAAAATGGTGGCTGATCTCAGAGTACGGCTTTGAGGGAAGGAAGCTAAAAATTTACTTACTAACAAGGTGAGAAGGAAATCAAGGATGAAATGAGGCATCAATGACCATGTAATTTATCACCTAAACCTAGACACTTTTGAAAGTGAAAGAAGATTGTTAGCAATTATGTCAAGGCAACAGAAATAAGATGAGACTGTCTCACACAAGACAAGATATAATGTCACGCCAGGATCATTGCACCCTAAGGAGATAGAAAGTCAAGACCAGAGGAAGAATAACTTATTGGGGCAATGCCTATTTGTCAAATGCCATCAGGTAACAGAGACCTAAGTGGTTGTCTCTGGTGATAAATGTGACAGGGGGTATCATTCTGTGGTGAGATTCTTAAATAAAATACAGAATTCCAACTATACTTGAATTTCACCCAAACAATCTCTCAGTGTAAGTGTACCTCAAGCAATAATGTGCACGTAATTTACATTTTAAAGTCTGATATTTATCTGAAATTAAAAGTTAATAGAGTAGTATATTTTATTTGTTAAACTTGACAACCATTTCCAAGGTAGGAGGTCTTTGTTCCTATGTAATTCTCTGTACTTGGAGATGCCAAGCAGTTTCTATAGAGCTGAACTCAGAATTTTTATAAGAATGACATTTTCCTAATACTGGAAATATGGGAGGTGCATGTATGTGTGTGTGTGTGGAAATTATTTAATCACAAAGTTCAGAGGTTGCTGCAAAAAATGTAGCTGCATGGAGAGTGGTTTGGGAACAACTGGGCAGCCCTTTCTGTGGTAAAATCAGATTACAGAGGATGGTAGCAGATTCTGGAAGCACATGGAAAACACAAAAGAAAGCCTCCAGGGAAGGCCACAGCCAGAACCAGCTCAAATGAGGGGTCAAGTGCATCAGGACTGAGCCCTCAAGTTCATTCAAGCATTGAGAGACCCCCACTCCCACAAAAAAAATCCTAGTATTGAAACCAGTACACAGAAAAGAAGTTTCAAGGTTGTTAAACTAGCCGGGCACGGGGAACGTGGCCACTTGTCCTTCATACTACAGATTGGCACCTCAACGTGGTTGACTGACTCCACGTAAAATCTGAGAGAGTTTCAGAAACAATACAGAGTTTAACACAGCTCCTTGCTGTTTGCTGGTGGCTTGCCGCAGCTGCTTTAAGAGAGATTTTCCTGATTCAGCTGTAGCAGAGGGAAAAAAAGCCACATGGTTTTAAAATGGGGCTTCCTGGGCTGTGCCGCCATTGCAAACTTTGGCTATGGAGCATTTGTGGGCCCGGATGTTTCTGTGCCCACTCAGGGTCGGGAGGAAAGTATCTGAGAGCATGCCCGTGGCTTGGCTCTTCCTGCCTGGGCAGATAGCAGGATCAGTCTACTAGGCGTGTGCAAGCAGGAGAGCATAGCGGATTTCTGCCACCATACAGAGAGAGGTTTCCAGGCTGCACACTGCTCTGCGTGGCAGATTTCGCTGTAACTCAAATAAAAAGAGTTTATGTGCCACACACTCAGTCTCAGAGTTAAAGTGTTGACTGTGGCTCCTACCTGGTGGTCCCAGAGCTAGCAGAAATGGTACGTCCACTATTTTGAAATTGGAGAGAGGTGGAGCCAACATCCAGAGCAGCTGCAACCAAGCTGCTTAGCATTTTAAAAGCTCTTCAAGACATTAGAGAATTAAGGACAATGAAATAGGACAGATTTAGACACAAATGACCTCTAAATGGGTCCTTGAAAAAGGAAAGAAATAAAGAGTATAGAGAGATGCTTAAAAAAGGGGAAAGTCTTTAAAGAGACAGAGTACAGATAGTCATAGATTAAAAAAAAAAATAAGCCACGTAAAAATGGAAAATTTACAGAATGTCTGGATTATGTATTTTATTGTGTTTTCTTTGAATTTTTTGACTGTAAAGGAGCTAAGTACAGAGAGAAATTTCATTGTATGGGTTAAGCTAGTCCAGCATGTATATTGTAAAGATATGACTTCAAAATTTGGGTCTAAGGATATGATGCTTTGGAAAAGAGGTTCTTCTTTTTCACAGAGGATGAGACCCTGTGGATTCTTTCTAGACCAATATGGTATGATAGACCATGCCCTCCTGAAAGGTCACCGTGAACACCTTCAGAAAATTACTTCACTCATCTGCCAACTGAGATGAACCTGACACACAGGATACACCATGAAAGACCTAATTAACAGTGCCCCCATACAGCAGGAAGAAGTTTGGAGAGAAAAAACTACACCCATATTCCCAAATATTGTTTATAAATGTTCTTTTACATTTAAAGGATAATTTGCATTGGTATAAATTTTGATTTATTGATATATTTAAGGTCAATTTATATATATATGTATGTATTTCTGATTTTGATTAAGGTATTGTGATTGTGTAGTTCATTTAAAAATGTAATGTATAATTAAGAAATATAGGTTAATAGATAGTCATCTATAATAGTCAAGTTTGTAGTCATCTTAGTTAGATTTTCTAGATAAATGGAGATATATTTCAGTTAAATAGGCATTCTTCATATCTTTCAAAGACTCAGAATATGGCATTTAAAATGTTTTAATAACTTAGGGCTTTTTATGACAATGAGACACATCTGCTCTGGCAGCACCTATCGACTTCAAGAGGAAGATGGGCATCGAAGAGGCTCCTTAGCCATTTGGGCAAGAAAGTGATCTTGCCTGGACTGTTGCATAAACTAGACACAAAAAAACCACAGAGAGAGGACTGCTGAACTTGCCTAAAGGTGAGATGATCCTTCGGGGATCCTGATTTATGAAAGAGTCTGTGAGACATTCTGCAGGATACAGAAGAAAGTGACTGAACTATCTTTGAAATTTCCTGCTTTATGAAAAAGTCTTCTGGATACTATGGGCCTGTAGGCTGAAGATGGATGTCCCAAAGGTACAAAAAAACTTTGAGTGACTGTTCAGGCAGCGAGATGTCTCTGTCACTTCTGGAGTTTTAAAAGTTGCTTACTTCTCATTTATTTAGGTAATATTATATCCTTCTGGAGTCTTTGATAGAGTTGAAGAATAGATAGATAGTTATAGTTTTCCATTGTTATGATAAAAGATAAAATAGATCTAAATATGGTAACTATAGTTCTTGCTTGATAACTGTTTTGTTATATGAAATTTTACTATGTTAAAGTGAAAGCCTTTCTTTTTTGTTTACACGGAAAAGTGGAAATAGTGTAGGAGGTCCTTCTGTATTTGTGTTGCTTTCATTGGTTAAATAAAGAATCTGCCTTGGCCTTTTGATAGGGAAGAAATCAGGTAGGCGGAGTAGACAGAACAGAATGCTGGGAAGAAGAGAGTCAGAAGGAGCCACCACAAAGCTGCTAGGTCAGACATGCTGAATCTTTCCGGTAATCCACGACCTCGTGGTGACATACAGATTATTAGAAATGGATTGATTCAAGATGTGAGAATTAGCCAATAAGAGGCTAGAACTAATGGGCCAGGCAGAGTTTAAATGAATACAATATCTGTGTAATTATTTTGGGGATTAAGCTAGCCAGGCGCTGGGAACACCTCCTTGTCCTCATACTACAGTTAACAACTCTGAAGAGGAGAGTGTATGAAAGGCAAGTCAAGATGACATCCTTTACTAAAGCAGAAATTAGATAAATGAGAGAGAGAGAGAGAGAGAGAGAGAAAGAGAGAGAGATGGATAGATAGATATGGATGATGGATAGGTAGATAGATAGATAGATAGATAGATAGATAGATAGATAGATAGACAGACAGACAGGTAGATATGGATGGATAGATAGATAGGGATGATGGATAGGTACATAGATAGATAGATAGATAGATAGATAGATAGATAGATAGATAGATAGACAGGTAGATATGGATGGATAGATAGATAGGGATGATGGATAGGTACATAGATAGATAGATAGATAGATAGATAGATAGATAGATAGATAGATAGATAGATAGACAGGTAGATATGGATGGATAGATAGATAGG